>JASPKP010005884.1:0-15089 GCA_030674155.1 Stramonita haemastoma | reverse complement strand
AATTCAGGGCCCTTTTAGTAGGGGAAAAGAGCTCTGCCGTAAAAAAATAGAAACCCTACTAGTAATATGGTATTTTTCCTCAAGGGTAAAAGGGCTGGTATAACAAAAGCTGCTCCTACATGTCCTTTAATCAAGTTTTGATCCGCTGTGAAAACCCAAAAAGTGGTCGAATAGTGATTATCAATGTGCGAATTCACTATGCTTGGAAGGATGTTAGGTGAATCGCTTTTTGATAGATTTTTTATGGCAATGTCAAATATTGGTTTTTTTTAATTTTCCCCTTCAGGGGGTATCTGAAAAAGGAGGGGTAACAGCACGACTGTTTTTACTAAATTTTAAATCTTTAAACATAGCCCAAGCAAAAGTCTTTAAATTTATGTCATTTTTAAACAATTTACCTAGCTCGCTTTTCAAAGTCTATGTTTTGATCTTAAACAACTTCTTTTCGTTTAAAAATTTTCGTATGAATAACATCTCAAAACATACTTTGCAGCACAAAGTTCCTGTAATCATTAAGAGGTAGCACTCCTGCTTCCTTGTAAGAGCCTAAAGTACAGGCATGAAAAGGAACTCCCAGAGATAACTTAAGTGCTTTACTGTCTATGCTTTGCAGTTTATTTAGCAAGTATTGTGGAGCGCTAAAAAACACCTCTTGTCCATACGTTAGTCTTGAGCGCACTAAAGAGGTAGCTAAAGATATAAGAGTTCTTGTGTCTTGCCCCCAGTGTTGTTTACATACAATTTTTAGAAAATTTAAACTCTTTCTTGCTTTATCTAGTATATAATTGATATGATTGTACCAGGACAATTTAGTGGTTAGAATAATGCCCAGAAATTTAACGTGTTGGGTGTATTGTATTTTAATGTCATCGATAGTAAATAGAGGGAGATTCTCAGGGTCATAACCTGAATTGAAAAGCATCATGTTTGTTTTTTCAAGCGACAAACTAAGCCCATTTTCTGTCATAAATGAGCTGATTTTATTCAGTTCACACTGGTAAAGTTTCTTGATATAGTTAAGAGTTCGGAGTGGAGTTTTTCTTTTTAATGTTACCTTCATCCATAAGCAAATGTCATCAGCATACTGAACTAAAACTGTTTTATTCGACAATTGTTTTGGTAAATCAGCAATTAAAATATTAAATAAAATAGGAGCAATTACTGACCCTTGGGGTAAACCCATTTCCAGAGATCTTGCGTTTGAATATGTCCCTCCTATTCTTGTCTGAATAGATCTATCTGCCAGAAAATGCTTGATGAAATTAAACATACACCCGAAATTCCAACAGTTTGTAACTTGATTAAAAGTTGATTATGCCATACTTGCTCATATGCTTTTCGTATGTCAAAAAATGTTGCAAGAATGCTTTTACGTCTGGCAAACTGTTGTTTGATTTGCGTTGTGAGTTTTACTAAATGCTCAATAGCTGATAGACCTTTCCTGAATCCAGCTTGATTCACAGGAATGATTTTATATTTTTTACAAAAATGAATAAGACGTCTTAAAATAATCCTTTCCATGAGTTTGCATGTATGAGATGTCAGGGCTATAGGTCTGTAGCTATTTTTATCAGTTCTTGGTTTTCCTTGCTTTTTAATTGGTACAACTATGGATTGCTTCCAAATAAGTGGAAGATGACCTTCAGTCCAACACTTTTGGAAAAAACGATATAAAAAGTTGACCCAATTAGGTGGAAGATGACGTAACATTTCATTGGAAACTCCATCAAGTCCTACTGCTGTTTTCTTAGCACAGAGATTATCAAGACAAGCTTTCACCTCTTGTAACGTAATGGGTGCATTAATATAATGAGTTTGTAGGGATCAAGATCTGGAGAGTTGTGTCTGTTGCTCAATTCACGTTCCTCTCTAAGTTTTCTATTCTTTTCCGACAAACCAGTTCTACAACTGTTATTGGCAAATATTTCCACAAAAGCTTCAGCTTTTTCAAAATTTGAAGGTAGATCTGAGTTCTCTAATTTAATGGGACACTGAGGTAAGCTTATCCCATTTCTCATTTCTTTTATTTTGTCCCACACTTTCTGTAAATCTTTGTGGTCAGACACCTCTGACATGTAAAATGACGACCAATATTCTTTCTTTGCCTGGGCAACAATTCTGTTAGATCTATTTTTGGCTTTTTTTCATTTCTGTATAATTTGATTCAGATTTATTCTTTAGATAAGCTATTAATTTTAGTTTTCTTTCTTCTTTTGCTTTTTGACAGTTATCATTCCACCATACATTACCAATATTTTTATGAGAACTTATTCGTTTATGTTTAGGAATAGAACCACTTGCTGCAGATAAAACTGCATTTGTAAAGGATATATATAGACTGTCGATACATTGGCTATCCATATCTGGTGTGGTATATGATAGCAGAAGATTTGTAATTTTTTCCCAGTTAGCACGTTTATAATTAGATTTGGGAACTTTGTGTTCTGTTGAATCTGTTAAGAATGATCTTTCTAGTTCCACTCTAGTCACAACTGGCAAATGATCGCTGTTGAGGGAATCAGTTAATGGATTCCACTCACATTGTGGTACTAATTCAGGTGACACTAGGGTTAGATCAATTGCAGTTGCCCTGTGATTAGAATTGTCAGGTATGCGTGTTACACGACCATCGTTTAAAAGATATAGAGAGGATTCAACTAAATTTTCAACAAAGCGATTGCTTGTGACAATGTCACAGTCTTTCTCCCAGAAGGGTGGGTGAGCATTAAAGTCACCTACAATGATATACTTCTTGTCATGGTCTTCCTGCAATGTACGGAGCCATTCCGTGTTAACATCAGTGGGCCCTTGGGGCAAATAAACAGACACTATGGTTAACAATGATGCATTAAATGGAATAGACACAGCACATGAATATAAGTTAGAAATATGGAGTGGAGCAGGACTGGGGCATGATGTGTATATCACCCCTTTACGCACATAAATGGCTGTGTTAATTTTGCCAGTGGTATCAGCCTGTTGATGGATGGGAGGATAGAAATAACCAGAGATTTTAGGTAATTTTTCTCTTTATATGTTTAACGACTGCATGGCTAGAATATCATAGTCGTTTTCTGCAAGATGTTGCACAAGATAGTCACAGTTTCTTTTCAGAGATCGACAATTCCATTGGAAAATTTGAACACCCTTTCCCATTATGAACTGATTGCTTAAATGATAAAAAAAGAGAATAAGAAAGAAAAGAACAGCTAACCAAAACTCTCTAAAATGATGATGACAGAATATTCTGCCAATCAATAAATCAATATTGAATACAACAATAAGAGGAAACAGGGAAAAACACACTATAACAAACTATTCAATAGATTATGTAGAGTCAGTAACAAGGGAGCAAATAATTCCTCAGCAGGAAAAGACTTGGATTCAGTGGATAGTCTGCTATATTCTCGGGATGCAGAAAAGTTGGTGCATGGCAATGCCGGTTAACAATACTCAGACCAGTCATTGAAGGCATCGTAACTGGAGTACAGGCTTCTGTAGGGGTAGACTGGGTAGGACTGGAGACGGCAGAATCCGTGAGAGTGAGATGGTTTCAGGGGAGTTTTCCAAAGAAGATGACGCACGTGCCTCCCTATGTTGCCGGCAAGGATGCTGGTACCTCTTGCACTGGGGTGGATGCCGTCTCTAAGATGGTATGAATGAAAGTTGGTGTTTCTAACAAAGGTGATGTTGTCTACCTCAAATAGTTCTGAAGTGACCATGGCATTAAATAACTGGCATTTTACTTCTAACTGTGTGTCTTTAACAGCTGTAGCTTTGCTGACTACAAAACGGGTTTGAGGATTTTTCTTGGCCACTTCTCTAAGGGTGGTGACAAAGCTTCTGCTAAGATCAAGAGCATCTTTTAATTTAAGATCATTGATGCCGCTGTGCACCACCACTGCATCAGGTTTAATGGTAGATGTTGTGACAGCCTGCAGGGATTTTTGTACCTCGGAAAGAGTATGTGTTTTTTGCATGCAGGCATTTATGTCATAGGACTGCCCAAGTCGTTTCTCTTCCAATGACTTGCGGAAAGTGTTCTTTATTCTGCTTGGGGTGAGTTGTAGTTCTTTTCTTTTTGACGTCATTATTAGTGATGATGTCAGAACCAAAAGACGTACTTACGCTGGGGGTGGACTTGCCATTCTGTAGTACTGTAGGCCTAGATCGTCGGGGACTCAGCGTGTTGAATGCCTTTGGCCTAGTGGCCTCCGCCTGTCCTGTTCCTGTTCGTGGAGGGGAGCCAGCAACCTCAGCGTAAGTACGGCTTGGTGTTTCGCTGTCGGTTTGCGTCCCTATGGTCACCATGGGAACGCGGTCAAGTCTGGTCTTCAGATTTTCTTCTTCTCGTTGGTTCAGCGTTTTTTCTAGTGACGAGACGCGCTCACACAGTGTCACTATCATTTGTGAAAGGTGAGCAATGGAGCTGTCGGACGTCTCTGCAGTCTGACTGGAGTTGTAGGCTGTCAGACTTGCTGGGCAGACTTCAGGGACAGTTGTTTCTAAGGGTTGACTTGCCGGTGCCTCAGTCCGATTTTTTGTTTTGGAATTTCTCGATTTTAGCAAACCGCCAGTTGTCAGGGCGTTCTGCGAGGTCGCTCTGATGGGAATGGCAGTAGCCCGCGTAGTCATACTGTGTCTTTTCATATTTGACACAGACATGCGCCAACTTTTTTCTGCTGGGAGAAACTAGCTGCTGAGTGTCTCCACCATTTTGTCACGTGTGTGTGTGTCGAGAGAGAGAGATTGTGGTGTGTGTGTGTGTGTGTGTGTGTGTGTGTGTGTGTGTGTGTGTGTGTGTGTGTGTGTGTGTGTGTGTGGTGTGTGTGTAGTGGTGTGTGTGTGTGTGTGGTGTGTGTGTGTGTGTGTGTGTGTGTGTGTGTGTGTGTGTGTGTGTGTGTGTGTGTGTGTGTGTGTGTGTGTGTGTGTGTGTGTGTGTGTGTGTGTGTGTGTGTGGTGTGTGTGTGTGTGTGTGTGTGTGTGTGTGTGTGTGTGTGTGGTGTGTGTGTGTGTGTGTGTGTGTGTGTGTGTGTGTGTGTTAGTTCTTTAGTTTAACGTCCTTCCACTAAATAGTGGTATCAGACGGGAAAGTGTATATGAGTGAGTGAGTGTGTGTATGGAGGGGGTGGGAAGGGAGGAGGGGTTGGGATGAGCACATAGCTAAATTTCTACATTAAACAACTATAAGAACCAAAAATTAAAACCATAGAACAAGAATAATAAAAAAGAAAGAAATAACATCTTAAACACTAACTTTGCAATTCACATAACTAGTTAAAAAAAACAAAAAAACATTAAACTATAAAAACCTGATAATAGGACTATGACTTACTGACAATACAATTTCTTTCATTAGCGAATGTCTTTTAGAATTTGCTCTATGCAAACGTACGTGAAAACAGGTAAAAAGTTTTTCAAATCTCTGCATTCTAAAAGAATGTGACTTACTGTAATATTTTCGCCACAGGTACATGTTGCTTTTTTTTGAAAATTTCGATCTAAAAGCATTTAGCTTGAATCTATAGATAAGAGATACAACATTTCTATATTCATAAGTGTTACGGCATTTGATCTTATGAAAAGATAATAAATGGGTTACATCATCATTCTGGTGAGAACCAATACTTTGTTTCTTTTTAAAATGTTTCCAACATGCATTTTGTAGCATGCTATAGCCCTCATGAACAGATAAGGGGACATTAATGCTGCAGGACCCATCAGTGTGCTTTGCTCCACATTTTGCTACTTTGTCAACTATTTCATTAAAGTAGATACCACAATGGGAAGGAATCCACAAAAGTAACACAGGTGCCTCGTAACATCAGAAAATGAATTAGATGTCCAATCTCAGTTATGAGATCTTGTCTCACTTTTAAACTGGAATTTTTTAGAGCAAGTAAAACCGACTTGGAATCAACACAAAAAAGCGTTTGAAATACGTCTTTGGAAAAATCTAGAAGAAAATATAAAGCCATCAAAATGGCAGATAATTCAGCTGTAAAAATAGAACGATTTTTCCCAATATGAAAAGATCTTTCTACTTTCAGTGATGGGATTACAAAAGCTGCTCCCACCTCGTTGTTGTTTGAAAGTAAGCCGTCCGTGTAGATTTTTAGATGTTCTGGATATGCAGTTTGTATATGTTCTTTTACTGACGCGCTAAGAATATTTTCATTATTTTGTGTGTGTGTGTGTGTGTGTGTGTGTGTCTGTGTGTCTGTGTGTCTGTGTGTCTGTGTGTCTGTGTGTGTGTGCGTGACTGTGTGTGTGACTGTGTGTGCGTGTGTGTGTGTGTGTTGTTATTATTATTAGTATTATTATTATTATTATTATTATTATTATTATTATTATTATTATTATTATTATTATTAATTTTTGAATTAATTATTTTATATCGAGGATGACAGAAACAGCAATCATGTGCTTTTTTTCATCCGGTTCCCGCGCGCGCGTGCGCGCGCGCGCGCGCATGCGTGTGTGTGTGTGTGTGTGTGTGTGTGTGTGTGTGTGTGTGTAAGTTTGTGTGTGTGCTGCATGTGTGCGTGCGTACGAGCGTGTATGTGTGTGTGTGTTTGTGTATGCGCGCGCGCGCGTGTGTGTGTGTGTGTGTGTGTGTGTGTGTGTGTGTGTGTGTGTGTGTGTGTGTGTGTGTGTGTGTGTGTGTGTGTGTACATGCTTGTATATTTGTGTGTGTTTAGTTGTGTGTATATGTGCGTGTGCGCGCACATGTGTGTGCGTGTTTTTGTGTGTGTGTGCGCGCGCACGCGCGCGCGCGCGCGTCGTGCGTGCGTGCGTGCGTGGTGTGTGTGTGTGTGTGTGTGTGTGTGTGTGTGTGTGTGTGTGTGTGTGTGTTATGTGTGTGCATGGTCTTTCTCTTATGTTTATGTATATGATCTGTTTTTCTTTGTTGTAAATATATGTACATAGTTTGTTTTTTCTTTGCAGTATTTACATAGTTTGTTTTTTCTTTGTTTTGTTGACATGTACATAGTTTGTTTTTTCTTTGTTTTGTTTACATGTACATAGTTTTCTTCTGCTTCTTTGTGTGTGTGTGTGTGCGCGCGCGCGGTGTGTGTGTGTGTGTGCGTGTGCGCGCATGGTCTTTGCCTTATGTATATTATCTGTTTTTCTTTGTTGTATGTAGTAGTATGTAATGCATATTGATGTGTTTTTTTTTGTAGTATGCACATGTATATAGTTTGAGTTTTCTTTGTAGTATATACATATTCATAGTTTGTTTTTTTCTTTGTAGTATATACATGTTCATGATATGCTTTTTTGTAGAATGTACATGTATATTGTCTGTATTCTTCTTTGTATTATCTTTATGTTCATAGTCTGTTTTCTGCTTTATAGTATGTACATATATGTGGTCTGTTTTATTCTGTGTTCTGTGTACATGCATGCATGTTTTTCTTTCTTCGTTCAGTTTTATGTCAGATACAACAATACGGGTTGAGTAGTAATGTCTGCAGTTTAAAAAGAAATCACCAGTAACAGATAATGAAGAAAACAGAACAGAGATGGAAGAATGAAATTGTCACGATAGAAACTGAAGAAGACAGAACTGACATGGAAGAATAAAATCATCACAACAGAAAATGAAGAAGGCAGCACAGAGATGGGAAGAATGAAATCACCAGTAACAGAAAATGAAGAAGACAGAACAGAGATGGAAGAATAAAATCATCACAACAGAAAATGAAGAAGGCAGCACAGAGACGGGAAGAATGAAATCACCAGTAACAGAAAATGAAGCAGACAGAACAGAGATCAATCAATCAAATAACCAGTAACACCAGCCGCCATGGCGCAGTGATTAGCACCTTGGATTTCGGACTGGAAAGTTGCGGGTTCAATTCCCATAAGAATCATGGGGATTTGTCGGATTCCGGCCGGCTCCTACCCAGAGTGAGTGTGCTGTGGGCTCAGTGGGGAGACTGGAACCACACAGTGGAGCTTTATCCACTTTACGGATGCGAATTTGAGAGTGTTGCTCAAATTAACTGACCAACACCGCAGGTGTCTGTATCTCTCGGGCCTGATTGACGCCGGGATAAATTATGACAGTAAGCGTAGAGAACAACCCTGTCAAGCAGCCTCAAAGCGGATGCACTTTCAAAGCAGCATCATTGCATCATCCTCATCTCCATTGATCATTATGCAATAATAAAATTACCTTGACTCGGTGGCTCCCGTTGCTCTGGTCTCATGGTGACCTCAGATTTGGTTTACCCAAACACTTCTGTACCCGTGGTGAGTTTGTGTCAAAGCCTTGGGGGTTGAGATTTGCGGGGAAAGGTCGTTGGAGGGACATTGTGGTGGTCGCCACCTCAGGAAGGTGTCTCATTCAGCCTGGTTCTGCGACTGAACTAGTACTGTCGTTAGTAGGGAGCTTAGTATGTGGTGTCCTGCGTGTGTTAGCTCAGAACAGGCACCACTGAACACCACCAAAATGACCCAGCAGAAGTGCAGGGCCCCTCTGGCTGGTGATCCCACAGCGGCCTCATATTGATGGGCTCCTGTGGACTTCCGACCCTGAGGTTGAGTTCAAAGCGAACCTGGGTATGGCTGTGGGGAGGAGATTGAAATGAGCGGCGTGGGTACAGCAGGACGGGAACGTCACAGAGGATGAGGCAGCAAAACAACAAAACAGAACCAGTAACAGGAAATGAAGAAACAGAACTGAGATGGAAGAATGAGAATCACCAGTAGCAGAAATGAAGAAGACAGAACATGAGATGGAAGAATGGAATCACCAGAACAGAAAATGAGAAGACAGAACAGAGATGGAAGAAAAAATAAACCATAACAGAACAAGAAAGTACGACAGAACAGAGAAGACAAAATGAATTACCATAACAGAAATGATGAAAAGAACATAGATGTGAAGAATTGGATCACCAGTACAGAAAATGAGAAGACAGAACAGAGATGGAAGAATGAATCACAGTAGCAGAAATTGAATAAGACAGAACTGAGATGAAGAATGAAATCATCAGTATCTAAAATGAAGAAACAAAACCAGAGATGGAAAGTATGAAATCACCAAGCAGAAAATGAAGAAGACAGAACAGAGATTGAAGAATGAAATCACCCAGAAGCAGAAATGAGAAGACAGAACTGAATGGAAGAATGCAATCACCATACAGAAATGACAGAAGAAGAACATGATGGAAGATTGATCACCAGTAACAGAAAATGAAGATACAGAACAGAGATGAAGAGGAATGGAAATCCCAAAACAGAAAATGAAGAAGACAGAACAGAGATGGAAGAAAATCACCTAACAGAAAGTGAAGAATACAGAACAGAGACGGAAGAATGAAATCACCAGTAAAGAACACAGAGCAGACAACACGGACAGAGATGAGAAGTAACAATGAACAAAAATCAAAGATTACAAAAAATAGCTACGCTCATGAATAATTCAGAGGAAATCTTTCTTACTAAAATGTCATTGATCCACAAACTCAGACAAGTAGTTCATGCATTCAATATGGCCACATTAATGTTTTGAACTGTCAGCCCCTAGTGGGGTGCATTAAGAAACCCCTTCCTGCCTGTAACACTAATGGGGACCACACAAAACGAACACAAAATTATTATTTATAAACGTTAACCATACAATAATGCATCATTCACTCCAAATGAAAACAAACTTTAATGACAATCTACTAGAAACTCAGTCTACAAGTCCAATAATAAAAAATGACCACAAATTATTCCAATATCTTCACAACACCACCCCAAGTCAAAACCTCTGTGTCAGCATCAACACATGCACAATGTTCAAGCCTCTGCATCAATCCACACAGCTAAATGCTGTAGATAAAACCTCTGGGTTTGATCCCCTAACTTATACGGACACCACATAATACTGGTGCACCTAGGGACATGATTCATATAATCTCAACTACACATGAAGGGAAAAAAATAAGATAAAAAATAACACTGAAAAACAGGTAAGAGGGAAATAGCACAATCTGGTGGAAGGCATAGCCATACCAGACTGTTGAATCTTGTAAACGTAACGAACCAAATAGCTTATGAGAATAACAAAGGAGCCAAATGCTTATGGATGGATAACTCAGTATACAACATAATAGCATTTATAAGTATCCTGCATCAAATTTTTCTATCTAAACACCAAGCATAAGCATGATAACAAGTTATTCGATCCGTCTTCGAATGAGTTGTAGTCGTCAAAGCGATAGGGGCAAGCGCATGTCGCTAGAAATGATGGAAGCATTTCTGTAGCATGTCAGTACCGGCATACACCAGACGTGCTTACATCTAACTACATGGTCTATCCCATTTCTCAGGAGTTCATATGACACTTGGGCTACTGGTTTTATATTATTTGTGCATCGCTACCTACACAGCTGCCGTCAAGACATGATTTAGTGTGCAACAGAGTCTATAACATACAACTCATCACTCGTCCCTGCAGGTGGGGACTGAGAAAACGATCTTTCTTCACGTTGGTGGTAGTAGAGTGTGCGGTGGTCTCTTGATGTTACTGTTCTTTGGCGTCTTCTCTTGCCTATGTTCTGCAGTGGTTTTGAGGGGTTGTTTTAAAACACACAGCTTTTCGCACTTTATTGAAGAGCAAACTTGGGGCCAACGACTATTTCGCATCATCTCTCAACATAGTTATGGTCTTGTGTTTGAGTGAAACCTGAGGAGTCTTCTGGGCAACTGTTATCATCAGGGAATGCTTGCATTCTCCTCTCTAAATTGCTTGTCAGAGGCACATGATTTCACAGCCATATAGGAGGATAGAATCACCGAGGAATATGAAAAGGTGATATTTGGTGCAGAGCTGATGTTGCTTCTGATGATCTTCTCGAGTCTGACTAGAGCAGATTTGCTGTTGCAATGCGAGCTTTCAACTTCATTGTTGATGTGCCAATCTTATGTTAGGATGAGCCTAAGTATTTGAAATGGCTCACCCTTCTAGTTTTCTCCATTCATCTTATTTCGTGATGTCATTACTTGCGCTGTTGACCATGACTTTGATTCTCTGTACTGACCTCCAGCCGTATGCGCTCGCTCGATCTGTAATGTCTGGAGATTTGCAGTTCTGTCCTGCTGCCCATGAGGCAATGTATCTGCAATCTAGTGCAAGGGTCAACATACACCATTAAGTCCTGATCCTAAGAGCATAATAACCTACAGTCATAAAACTACAATGTCCTGATGCCTACAAGTCATGTAGAACCAGGCATTACATCAGAGGCACTGTACACTACAGAGGTCCTGATAGCACTACAGAAGCACTTAGACATACGAGTCATGTGACATAAGGGTCACTGTGCCACATACTCTACAGTCACTGAGGCACGCCATCGGTGATCACACAAGCAGTGATCATTATTTGGAGACTAACCACTCTGAACGACCAATCCACCCCTGTCACTTCACGACCCTTTGGCGACATCGCTGGCAAATGTTCACTTCGAGATAACCCTAACACAGTCAGTCGGTCCCACAGCGAACCACAAATGGCAGTATGATGTATTCAGCCATCGCCAGGGCAGTCAGGGAAATTTCATGTACAGACAGTGACCAACAGGACGACGTGCTCAACAGAGCTGTTCTCTCGGCTTATAAACATATCAAAATCAGTAATGATGGTGATTCAATCTGGTAAATTCCGAGCAAAATCAACCCCCCATGCTGCTGCCTCCAGCTGCCCCATGATAAATCTCTTTCCAAGAGATAAGGATGGGGAATGTGACATTTCGTCATTCATCGTCAATACGGGTTCTGGTAGGAGAAATAAATCATTGGAAGAAAGCCACTTCAAATCAGATCCGCACTAGCGATACCTGGAGATCAAAAGAAAGTAGAGAAAGCCCTGGGACAGCTGCAGAACCAGGAGACAGCGCTGAGACACCTGCTGAGTGACCTGCCTCCTGTCACCATCCGCAAGGCATTGATGCTACCCAACATCACGTCACGCCAGCTGCGAGAGGCTCTTGACAGTGATGCATCACTGCTCCAGGTGAGTGAGTTTCACTGTTAGGTTAACGTCCTTACTGATAGGTAAATGTGTCACACTTTTAAGTTGATGTCGTAACTGATAGGTAAATGTGTCACACTGTTAAGTTGGCATCTCAGCTGATAGGTAAATGTATTACACTGTTGAGATGACGTCATTACTGATAGGTAAATGCATCGCACTGTTAAGGTGACGTCATTGATAGGTAAATGCATCGCACTGTTGAGGTGACGTCATTGTTGATAGGTAAACGTGTCACAATATTGAGATGACGTCATTGCTGATAGGTTAATGAAGTATACCGTTGAGTTGACATCATTACTGATAGGTTAATGTATCACACTGTTGAGATGACGTCATTACTGATATGTAAATAAATCACAGGGCTGGTTGAACTCACTTACACTGTTTTTTTCCTCAGATTCATGTGCATCTGGGAATGAAACAAAATTTACACAACTGCATACACACGGGGACTGGGGTAAAAAAGTACATGGTGGCTTACTTTTCGATGTAGCAGTGATCCACACCTTGCCATTTCTCCCTCTGTAATTGTAATTTAGTGCAAGAGAGCTTGATTTTTTACTCTTTTTTTCCATTCCTTTACTTCAAGAATAATGGAAAAAGAAGTTATGTGATTTTTTTTTTACATTTAGTCCCTGTGTGTATGAAATTTAGTAAATTTGGTCATTTCTTCCAAGGAACACAAAAATGAGAACCTACTCTTGCTAAAGATGGATCCTGTTTTAGGTGTGCCAGAGAAGTTCTGTGTGCACACAGGGCCTCAGTGTATAGTCTCAATTGAAGGACTTTCCTGGGGAGTAGAGTCAGCCTTGATGTGAACTCCAGAGGTCAGATTCTCTTAAAGGGGTGTCGCGGTGGTGGCTCAAACCTGACCATCAAATCACCAGGGCAGCGCTCACCGCTTTAACCACCAGGCCATGTGTGAGTGGTGATGAAGGCGAAGAAAGGGAGGGGGTTACCAGGTTTTAGCCAATGACTGGTGATGAAGTCCCAGTGTTGCTTCAGTGTTGACTCTGTTGCTTGTTGTACATTGCTACCGTGTGATGGGAGGCGTGTTGCAGTACAATGAGAATCACTTCCATTTTCTGATGTTTAATGATGTAGTTTTTACAGCCAGGTCCATGTAATGCGCTGTGAACGTTATTTACTTTAGTAAAATTCGAAAACAAAAAAAGTTATTATGATCACTTGATTACACCATGAATACATTATTATTATCATTATAGTATTATTATGACACAATATAAACAGTATCAAGACACTATTTCTGTAGCATCCTCTATTTGAGGGATTTATGGATATCCACAGGGAATGCTAGGGTCAGCTGTCATTTCCCTCATGACACAGAGTCCATAGTGTGAATGCTGAAAACTGTCAGCCAGTACCAGCACTGACAGCGTCTTGCCCCAAAGTGATGGCTGTCATGTCATGTCATGTCAGTGACTGTGATGTGCAGAAACTGTGTCAGGGGCTCTCCTTACCTCAGGACGCCAAAGAGGCAGTTCGTTACTGCCTGTGTAAGGAAGATGTGGAAAACCCCAACGAATGGTGGCAGAGATTGCAGACAGGTGGACCTGATCCCTGCATGGATGATCACCTGTATACAAGGCTTGTAGCCAGGTAAGATGATACTTGTAGACACTGTCATCATCGTGTCTTTATCATCACCTGGTGACACTGTCATCATATCTTTACCATTACCTGGTGATACTGTCATCATGTCTTTACCATCACCTGGTGACACTGTCATCATGTCTTTACCATCACCTGGTGACACTGTCATCATGTCTTCACCATCACCTGGTGACACTGTCATCATGTCTTCACCATCGCCTGGTGATCAAGGGAGATGATACACACATATATATGTCATTGTGACCTCTGAATCATATAAACCAAACTGTAAAAAAGTCAGGATTCATCCAGTGGTGAATTCATGTCAGAGTCTTTATGAGTGCAGAGTGGAGACCACTCAGCCCCTAGAAATAGTTCAACCTGACACTCCTTTGTGTCAGTGAAATTATCATAAAGTATATACACAAAGTGTTTTTTATATTCTAGAAACTTTTTCCATCTTTTGAGGTCAATGATATTGCATATTGGCTATAACTACTAATTGAAGATCTTGGCTCACCCTGTTTTGGAACTGGTGTTATGACTGACCTCTTCCAGATAACAGGGAGTGGAAAGCTCCATTTAACCAATAACAGTTTTGGTAAAACGAAGGAAGTAGTTCCTTCCAACTCAAAGGTAAATGGATTAGTAACTTACTGGAAATACCATCAATGTCAACTGCTCTGTAATTAGTGGAGAAGGATTTTGAAGCCTCGTTAAACTCATTAAAAGCAAAAGGAAAATCGAGATAATGTTCCTGATTTGGGACTGGATATTTGTATATGTCTTTATTTTCTTATGTGACTTTAAAACTCTGAACTGGGGAATGGACACTTGACATATTTTTCTCACAAAACACCTCCAGAAATGCTTC
Source organism: Stramonita haemastoma (assembly GCA_030674155.1). Lineage (NCBI taxonomy): Eukaryota > Metazoa > Mollusca > Gastropoda > Neogastropoda > Muricidae > Stramonita > Stramonita haemastoma. Next base: position 567 of record JASPKP010005884.1, on the reverse strand, counting down.
AGCTTAACCAGTGAAGAAGGTACAAGATTATTTGTCAGTTGTATGGTATAGGTTGGTTATCTGTGTTCATTTTTCATTTCTGTAATCTTTTTCCATACTTTATTAACATGTTTTATAATGTGAAAACTTTGTTTCAGATCTGCCTTTCAGCCATTTTACAGTGTTGCCTTTTTCAGCATTGTTGCTTCCTGACAATACTTATTTCATCATGGATTGTAAACTTTTTTCTTTAATTTTGTAACTCTACATCTAGGTATTGAGTTATCTGCTGCCTGTATGATGGCGCTGCAGAATTGTTTTTATAGAATAACTCAATATCTTTATCTTCTTTTTACTATGATCCATACATTCCAAACTTGATTGATACAACTCCCATTTGGCGTATTTATACAAGAATTTTGGAGGGCTATGTTCTAGTTTCGCTTCTTCATCAAAATCATCTTCATCCAACTGAATGATAATCGTAAGTTGGTCACTTCCTAGTGTGTCTTCATCAGTACGTCAAACCGCATTAATGCCTAGCTTCGGAGAAACAAAGAACAAATCAATAGAAGTGGGTTTATAATT
>JASPKP010000588.1:40000-41470 GCA_030674155.1 Stramonita haemastoma | reverse complement strand
ACAAACACCTCCAAACAACCAAACAAACAAACATCCCCCCCCCCCAAACAAACACAAACCAACAAACACTCCCCAAACAAACCCAAACGAACCAACAAACCTCAAACTCACACCAAGAAGGATGGGTTCGTTCAAGTCACCAGACCCAGAGCCCTTGCCAGCTTGTGTCCCAGTCTGCCATGAAAGCAGCAGGTGGTGGCGGTGATGGTGGGAGTGTGTGTGTGTGTGTGGGGGGGGGGTAGGGGGAAGAGTGAATGAGTAAATCGAATGTGAGGGGGGGATGAATGGCTATTTATTTATTTACTTATTTATTTATTTATTCATTTATTTATTTATTCATTTATTTATTCTATTGTATACCACCTTCACATGGCAGATTTCTCTGCGTGAAATTCGGGCTGCTCTCCACGGGGGGAGAGCGTGTCGCCACAAGAGCAGCGACACCCGTCATTGTTTTTCTTTTCCTAGCTGTCTGCAACTGTACTTGTCTCACTATCAGAGTGGCTTTTTTTTTTTTTACAACAGAATTTTGCCAGGACAACCTCCTTCTGTCGTGGGTTCTTTTACGTGCGCTGAATATTTTTTAGTAACGCACGTCTAACCTCTCATCAAAAAGACTAGCACCCAGACCAAAACTCGGAGTCTAATGGATGGGGGAAAAGTTTTGGGTCCATGAGGGGTTTAAAACACCGCACACTTAGGCAGGCGTCTAATATCCCAACTTGCAAAAAGACCTTAAATGAATTTGAACACACACACACACACACACACACACACACACACACACACACACACACACACACACACACACACACACACACACACACACACACACACACACACACACACACACACACACCACACACACAACATGGAACCACAGAGCTACCCCCTTCCCACCCCTGCCCACACACACACACACCCATCCCCATCCTCACACAGAAACAGAAAGACAGAGGTATGTGCAAGATGTTCTGCTTGTGGTTCTCACACAAGACCTTGATTTAGAGTCTCATGGGAAGGACTTTGGGGATAGGGGATTTGGCGGCACTGAGGAATGTTAGATCACCACCCACATGACAGGTCAATACCCACATGACAGTTCACCAGCACATGACAGTTCACCAGCCACATGACAGGTCATCAGCCACATGACAGGTCACCAGCCACATGACAGGTCACCAGCCACATGACAGGTCACCAGCCACATGACAGTCACCACCTACATGACAGATCACCACCCACATGACAGGTCACCAGCCACATGACAGATCACCACCCACATGACAGATCAAAGCCACAGACAGATCACCACCTACATGACAGATCACCAGCCACATGATAGGTCACCACCCACAAGACAATCAGATCACCACCCACATGACAGATCACCACCCACATGACAGATCACCACCCACATGACAGTCAGATCACCACCCGCGTGACAGATCTCCATCCACATGACAGATC
>JASPKP010000588.1:30000-35000 GCA_030674155.1 Stramonita haemastoma | reverse complement strand
CGGGCACGCACGAGCACACACACACACACACACACACACACACACACACACACACACAACAACACACACACACACACACAAAACACACACACACACACACACACAACACACAACAACACCAAACTGTTATAAAATGATGGCGGACAGCTGCATGCCCAGCATGCCTGATGGTGAGTGAGCTCCTCTGCCTCCCTCAGTTTTACTTCGTGTCGTTTACATAAGGACGGGATAGCTCAGAAGTCAGAGCACTCGCTCTCCCCAAGCTAAGGTTAAGCAGCACCGTGGTTACCAGTTGGATGGGTGACCATTTGCGCACCTTGATTGTAGTGCAGTCCCCCAGTCCACCCAGATGTAAAATTTGCAGGTATTCCCACTTACACATTCATATATATCAACCGGTGCGTATGAGTGGACAGGATAGCTCAGTGGTCAGAGTGCTCGCTTTTCCCCAGCCAATGTTAAGCAGTGTCGAGCGTGGTTACCACTTGGATGGGTGACCGTTTGCGCGCCTTGGCTACAGTACAGTCCTCCCAGTTCACTCAGCTGTAAATGGGTACCTGCCCTCTTTAGAGTCAGGGAAGGTAAAGCAGCGAGGGAGAGGAGATGGGTGCCGCCCTCAATATGCTGGCCCCTAGATAAGCTGAGGTGTAGAGATGCCTCGCTCCCCAACGACCACACAGTTATGGGACACCTTTACCTTTACAGCTCCGCCAACACCAACACTGTGCAGGGCTGTTCGCCCATCCCTTAGTCTTGTGACCGTTGGGGAACCACTCAAGATTTGAAACCAGCTTTCTCTAACATCCAAAGTATTTCAGTATTAGATCTGTGGCTGAGTTCTTTGTGTACCAGGCTGATAGTTGCACAACTGTTCTGTACTTCATGTTGTCCGTGTTTTCGTCTTTCTTTCTGAAATTTTCAACTCCTTTTTCTATTTTTCCCTTCCTTTCACATGTTTGTGGTTTGGGGGTTCGTTTAAGTGGATCAGTTGTCTAGAGTCAAGCACCTGCTTAAAAAGCCACAAGTGTGGTTCAATGTCTGAGTGCTGACCTTTCGGGTGACGACTACTGCGCATGTAAGAGAGACCACGGCAACAAGAGAGTTATCACGAAGAAAATTTTGTAGAAAAAACTACTTTGAAGGAGAAAATAACAACAAGTGTAGATAGCAAAAGAAAGGGATGCAGTAACAGGTGGCGCTGCTTTTGTGACAACGCGCTACCCCCAGGGAAAGCTACCGGAATTTTACGCAGAGAAATCTGCCTGACTGAAAATAGGATAGAAAGAAACTGTGCTTTGTTTGTTTGTTGTTTGTTCTTTGTTTGATCTCTTTCTTTTTCTTTGTTCTTCACCTGTCTCCCTGCTATCTCTTTGCCTTATGTATTAGGATGTTTGTTGTTGTTGGTTTATTTTATTTAAACATCCTATTTGTCGGTCTGTCGTATTGTCTGTCTATCTGTCTGTCTGTCTGTCTGACAGTCAACTGCACCCATTGCGATTTAACACAATAGAAAGTAACAGAATGCAGCACGACATGGTTTAAACAACACACCATATCACTGCAACAACACAATGCAGTGCAGTGAAACGCGATGGAAAACAACACAACACTTTACAGCACATCACAACACAGCACAGCACATCATAAACCACAGCACATCACACCACAGCACAGCACAGTACACCACAGCACATCACAGTACAGCACAGCACAGCACAGTACATCACACCACAACAAAGCACAGCACAACTCAACACAGTAAAGTACAGCACAGCACATCACATCACAGCACACCACAGCACAGTACAGTACATCACATCACAGTATATCACATCACATCACAGCACAGCACAGCACAACACAGTACAGTACAGTAAAGTACAGCATAGCACAGCACAGGACAGTACGGCACAACAGAGCACAGCACAGCACAGCACAACACAGCACAGCACAGCATAGTTTAGCCCAATAAGCAAAGCAAAGCTCATCACAGCACAGCAGATTACAGAACAACACAGCACAGTACAGTACATACAAACACAAAATTGTTTCGCAGTATAATGCAATATAGCACAGTGCGTAGCAATAACAAAAACTGCAATGTAACATAGCACAACACAGCAAAACACAGTACAGCACAGCACAGCACAGCACAACACAGCACAGCACAACACAGCACAACACAGCACAACACAAACACAGTACAGCACAGCATAGCACAACACAGTACAACACAACACAGTGCAATACGATGAATGTAAAACAACGTAATGTGATGCAGACTAATGCAATGCAGTGCAGTACAATACACTGCATAGCCCCAACAACGCTACACTACGTTACGTTACACTGCATAGCACTACACCACTACGTTACGTTACACTGCATAGCATTACACTACACATACACTACACTACACTACACTACACTACACTACACTACACTACACTACACTACACTACACTACACACACACTACACACACACACAACACCGCACCGCACCGCACCGCACCGCACCGCACTACACTACACTACACTACACTACACTACACTACACTACACTACACTACACTACACTTCATTACACTACATTACACGACACTACACGACACTACACTACACCACACTACACTACACTACACTACACTTCACGACACTACACTACCCTACACTACACTACACTACCCTACCCTACCCTACACGACACGACACGACACGACACGACACTACACTACGCTACGCTACACGACACGACACGACACGACACTACACTACACTACACTACACTACACTACACTACACTACACTACACTACACTACACTACACTACACTACACTACACTACACTACAAACGCCATGAAAGCCTTACAGGACAGTGTTCTCTGCTACAGCAAACCAGCTGATCCTTTCTTCTTGGCTGGATGCTCAGACAGCAACTATTGTTCTCTGTCATATGAGCCACAACGCGCTGCACTGCTGTAAGGCACCTGACAAGTCAGGCTCCCTGGCACATCCCACCTCCACATGAGAGACATTTGGATTATTTTATCAAGTCTTTTTGAAAAAAAAGACCGGAGAACGGACCAAGAAGGCAGAAATAAGACACGAAGGAGATAACAGGAAGAAACGGAACAAGGCAGAAACAAAGAGAGGAATAGAAAAGAGAGATGCCTAGCACAGAAAGTCCAGAAGGTGGGGGGGGGGGGGGTTGCTATTTATACACACAGGCCCCGGCATACTGACGGAGGAAGCTGATCACTCGATGTCTGTCTCACAACAAGGACGTAAACTCTGCTGCTGTACTTTGGACCCCACAGCTGAATCCCCCCCCCCCCCCCTCTGTCGTCACCCTAAACGGCCAGCCCTGCCCCTCCTCTGACCCCAGTCACACGGTCAAGCTCACAGACAGACTGGCCATCTGTGTCCAGACAGCATCCTAATTTCGGCAAGATAATCAGATCATTATGGATGAAAATAGCAGCCATAGGAACGAGCCTGGTTGTTTGTGTTGGTTGGTCTGTTAGGCTTTTGTTTGTTTCTGGGCTAAAGCTTCAGGATTCACCAAGGGCGAATTCTCTGTTTATCATGCCACCGTTTTTGCCTACCACAGTGAAAGCGGCTGCACTCTGATTTGGAGGATGGTGTCTGAACACGACACCTGTGTGCATGCATTAATAAAAGATGTTATTCGTTGTTGCAGGCACAAATGGCCCACTTGCAGAACATCTTGCGCACACGTTAAATCCTGTTCCGCTTTTCGGAAGAGTAGGCCATTGTGTGCCGGTGGTAACAGATGACAAGATTGACAAAACTGCTTATACACGGGGACTGGATGCAAAAAAAGCACATGAGTGCTTAATTCTTTATTCTCGATATAAAAGAATTTAAAAAATGATAAATAGATATTTTTTTATAAAAGATGTTATTCGTTGTTGCAGGCTCAAATGGCCTACTTCCAAAAGGCTGAACGGGTTTACAAAATGTGTGCAAGTTTTTCTGCGTGTGTTTGTACATGGGACCTCGGTTTATAGCTTCAGCCAAAGGAATGTGGGGGGAGTGGGGGCGGCACTGTGGACAAAGAACTCCAGAGGAAAACAATTCATCGCAACCGGGATAGCTCGAACCTGAGCCTTCAGATCCCGAGTTCAACATTCTACCCTGTAAACCCTTTCATCCCAAACCGTCTCTTTGCGCTGAATATTTAATGGAGAGGGTCAGGACTCTCTCCCCGCTCACCTATCCTGTAAACTAGTAGGCCGTTGAGGTAGGCTTCCACTGACTATTTTGAAACCAGCTTCCTCCACTCCTCGCGGTGTTCAGCTTTCCGTAGCAACTCCAGGCCAGCTGACACTGGTGATTGCGGGGTCAGTGATGCCTGGGGTCAGTGATGCCTGGGGTCAGTGATGCCTGGGGGTCAGTGATGCCTGGGGGTCAGTGATGCCTGGGGTCAGTGATGCGCTCGGGATCTGCTGACCCGGGTTCGAATCTCGTCACGATTTTTCCTCTAGAGAACATCAATGCCGACTTCACTCCCGATCCCCCCAAAAGGCCTCGGATGAGACTATAAACCGATGTCCCGTGTGCCAATGCATGCAGAGCATCTTGCAGAACATCTTACACACACGTTAAAACCCGTTCGACGTTCTGCTTTTCAGAAGAGAAGGCCATTGTGTACCTGTAGGAACGGATGACAAAATTTACAGAACCGCACACACACGGGGACTGGATGTAAAAAAGCACACGAGTTCTTATTTTATTATCCTCAAGATAAAAGAAATAATAATAATAATAATAATAATAATAATAATAATAATAATAATAATAATAATAATAATAATAATAATAATGATAATAATAATAATAATAATAATAACGATTATGATGATTGTGATGATTATGATTATTATGATGATTATGATGATGATGATGATGATGATGATGATGATAATAATGATGATGATGATAATGATAATGATGATAATAATAATAATAATAATA
>JASPKP010000588.1:20000-22500 GCA_030674155.1 Stramonita haemastoma | reverse complement strand
TAACCCTACCCAACCCAACCCAACCCAAACCAAACCCAACGCAACCCAACCCAACCCAAACCAAACCAACCCAACCCAAAACTAACCCAACCCAACACAACCAAATCCTGATATTATAATCATGAAGACAAGTTAAAAATGCCTTGAAAAAAAAACAAGCAAATAAAAAAAAGGTACGACCTACCTCCGACAGATGGTAAATTAAAGACAGGTTTTTCAGTCTTGAGTCGTCTTAAAGCAGAGTTCCTGAGATTGCAACGGTTGCAGTTATTATCCCCCCCGACATAATTGACGTCACCAATCACGTGACAACCAGTCAGCCAATTACAGTAACTGGTCACAGTCGTTCTACAATTTGCAGCGTCTGGAGTCTCCGTTCTCTTGGTTAGGTCGTCAGATAAATAATCATCTTCCGTGTTTTGTGCGGTGGATTTTAATTAGTATCAGGCCGAAATTATTAACCGCGAAAGCTAAGGTTTGCCTTGTCTAGACAAAGGTAATATGTAGGTAGGCGGTGGTAATGAGGAGTTAAGACATCTTGACAAACATACTGCTCCTGTTGTATTTTCGGAAACCAACAAGATGTTACAGTGGGAAGGATATTGTTGTTTGGAAGCTACGCTGTACCTGTTACATTGTACAAACTTTCGAAAACAGTTTGTGTGTGTGTGTGTGTGTGTGTGTGTGTGTGTGTGTGTGTGTGTGTGTGTGTGTGTGTGTGTGTGTGTGTGTGTGTGTGCGCGTGTGTACCTATGTATAGCGTGTGTGTGTGTGTGTGTGTGTGTGCGTGTTTGTGATTGTGTGTGTGTGTGTGTGTGTGTGTGTGTGTGTGTGTGTGTGTGTGTGTGTGTGTGTGTGTGTGTGTGTGTGTGTGCAAGTGTGTGTGTGTGTGTGTGAATGCGTGTGAAGTGTAAAAAAAAAGAGCTCAGTTTTCGATATGCTGGATAGACCACGAGCATCCACCACAGTGGTGCTTTTGATGTGAATCTACATCATTATCATGTGTATGTATGCATGTGACTGGGAGTGTATATATATATATATCATATATATATCAGTACATATGTATACATATACATAATTATATCAGTACATATATATGGCGCGAATTCCATAGTCGACACCGACTGACGGAGGCCTACTACTACTATATATGGGTATATAGATATGCCTTATTGTTTGCTGTTTCACACAAGGGAACCAGTATATCCCTTTGTATTTGCGTTTGTCTAGAAATATCAGAAAATGGGGGTAAATTTTATAAAGAAAAAACAATAAAAACAAGACAAAACAAAAAAAAACATAAACAAAATATGAAAAAGAGATTAAAAGTCATTAACTTGCAACACATCACGGAATAATTATGCTAGTAATCATAGTTAAGAACAAAACAGGATAGGGAAATCAATCTGTTTGCTCATTTAGAAAAAAAAGGGAGGTCACTTTCTGCCCATATCAGGATTTGTCAGCATTTCCCCATTCCTGTCTGTGTTAAAGACCTCCTAACCAGTTTTATGACACACCCCACCCTTGTATAGATTGTAAAGAAGCTGGATAAACTATCGCATTACTATTCTTATTACTTTAATTGTCTGGATGATAACGAATCTTGTTTAATGAACCATCAAAATAATTCCTAGAATTTGTAATGTGGCTACGTTAATGGTGTGCAAAAAAACGGTGTCATTATATTGGTGTACACTACATTCTATTTATGTACACCACATTATACTGAACTACAGTACACTACAGTACACTACAGTACACTACAGTACACTACATTCTACTGCACTACACTACAGTACAGTACATTACACTACACTACACTACACTACACTACACTACACTACACTACACTACACTACACTACACTACACTACACTACACTACACTACACTACACTACACTACACTACACCGCACTGCACTGCACTGCACTACACTGCACCGCACTGTATTACACTGCACTACACTGCACTACACTACACTACACTGCACTGCACTGCACTGAACTACACTACACTACACTACACTACACTACACTACACTACACTACACTGCACTGCACTGCACTGCACTGCACTGCACTGCACTGCACTGCACTGCACTACACCGCACTACACCACACTACACTACATTACACTACACTGCACTACACTGCACTACACTGCACTACACTGCACTACACTACACTACACTGCACTACGCTACACTACGCTACACTACGCTACACTACGCTACACTACACTACACTACACTACACCACACTACACTGCACTGCACTGTACTACACTACACTACACTACACTACACTACACTACACCACACCACACCACACTGCACCACACTGCACCACACTGCACTACACTACACTACACTGCACTACACTACACTACACTACACTACACTACACTACACTACACTACACTACACTACACTGCACTGCACTGCACTGCACTGCACTACACTGCGCTACACTGCACCACACTGCACTACACTGC
>JASPKP010000588.1:10000-17500 GCA_030674155.1 Stramonita haemastoma | reverse complement strand
AAGTCAAAAACAATAATCATCCCATGAAGGACAATCACTTCCAGCGGGCAATGGCCTATTCTTAATTAAGAGGGAACAGGTTTTTAATGTGTGCATTAAAATCCTGTTCCTTCTTAAGAAGATATTCTGCGTGCATTGGAACACACGCCTGGGTTATAGTCGTATCTTTATGGGAGTGGAGTCAGTGCTGATGTTAACTCTAGGGAAAATCCCCTAAAACGGGAGAGGAGTCAGTACTGATGGTAACTCTAAGACAAAATTCTCTACAACGGGAGAGGAGTCAGTACTGATGTTAACTCTTGGGAAAAATTCCCTACAACGGGAGAGGAGTCAGTACTGATGTTAACTCTTGGGAAAAATTCCCTACAACGGGAGAGGAGTCAGTACTGATGTTAATTCTAGGAGAAAATTTCCCACAACGGGAGAGGAGTCAGTACTGATGTTAACTCTAGGAGAAAATTTCCCACAACGGGAGAGGAGTCAGTACTGATGTTAATTCTAGGAGAAAATTTCCCACAACGGGAGAGGAGTCAGTACTGATGTTAACTCTAGGAGAAAATTTCCCACAACGGGAGAGGAGTCAGTACTGATGTTAATTCTAGGAGAAAATTTCCCACAACGGGAGAGGAGTCAGTACTGATGTTAACTCTAGGAGAAAATTTCCCACAACGGGAGAGGAGTCAGTACTGATGTTAACTCTAGGAGAAAATTCCCTACAACGGGAGAGGAGTCAGTACTGATGTTAACTCTTGGGAAAAATTCCCTACAACGGGAGAGGAGTCAGTACTGATGTTAACTCTAGGAGAAAATTTCCCACAACGGGAGAGGAGTCAGTACTGATGTTAACTCTAGGAGAAAATTTCCCACAACGGGAGAGGAGTCAGTACTGATGTTAACTCTAGGAGAAAATTTCCCACAACGGGAGAGGAGTCAGTACTGATGTTAACTCTAGGAGAAAATTCCCTACAACGGGAGAGGAGTCAGTACTGATGTTAACTCTAGGAGAAAATTTCCCACAACGGGAGAGGAGTCAGTACTGATGTTAACTCTAGGAGAAAATTTCCCACAACGGGAGAGGAGTCAGTACTGATGTTAACTCTTGGGAAAAATTCCCTACAACGGGAGAGGAGTCAGTACTGATGTTAACTCTAGGAGAAAATTTCCCACAACGGGAGAGGAGTCAGTACTGATGGTAACTCTAGGAGAAAATTCCCTACAACGGCGCCTCCCTGGTTTTTCTTTCCCTGGCTGTCAGGTCAAGAGAGCAACGCTCTAACCACTAGCTACCCCGCCCACACATTGCAATAAAAGTTAAGGAAAAGTCCACAAATGGATGTCTAAGATTAGACTTTCAAGTGGCATATTTGTGACATAATGACCTGAATTATAGCATCAGGGAATACATTCTGTTCACGTCCATAACAATACCCGAATGATGTCATGAGAAACATTCAAGAGAAAACTACCCATGCCTTTGTCTTTGTGAGTGTGTGAATTGGGTAAAAAGACGGTTTTTTGAGAAGGTAAGGACTATTTGTTTTACGTTCACCACAGCATAGGCTTGAGAGTTTTTATTAGCTAAAATGCTTTCATTGCCTTTAATTTTTGGGGGGGTAACGTGTTGATATAATTATGTTCATTAAAAAAACGATGCCTTAAACAGTTGTAAACATACTTTCCTGTGACGTCTAGAACAGGTTCACTAGTGCCGACAACAAGGGCCTTAAATTGGTTATGCACAAGGAACCCATCCATTGATGTCACCTCCACCCCAGTGATATCTCTCCGCCTGTATGTCGTGTGTGCCTTCTTTCCTCTCTTCTCGTTGGCAGAGTGTGGCCCATTGATGTCACCACCACGATCCCAGTGATATTTCTCCGCCTGTATGTCGTGTGCCTATTAATTCATCTCTTCTTGTTGGCGGAGTGTGGCCATGGCCAGCAGGGCACAGTGCTCCCCCCTGCTGTCTCCCTGACTTTCTGTGGTTATGCTGACCCAGGGAGGCTGCTGACTCTCATTCCCAGATGCAGTTTCCTTGTTCCAAAATTATCAGCATCACCGGATAAGACACGCTTCTGGTGGCAGAATCCAGACAGGGTTTTGATTGGTTGTACTTGTTCAGGAAGTGGGTTTTTTATCTCTTGGTCTTCTGGATCAGTCAGTTGGGTCGCGGAGGCCGTGACCTCGTTCTTTCTGCTGGATTGGTAACGTGTGTGTTCGTTCGTTCGTTCTTATGTTTAACGTCTGTTCACTATGTGTGATAATAGACAGCAATGTAATATGCGTGTGTATATGATTAATTAATTAATTATATATATATATATATATATATATATATATATATATATATATATATATATATATATAATGTATATGTGTGTGTGCGCGCACGCGCGCGCGCGCGCGCGCGCGTGTGTGTGTGTGAGAGAGAGAGAGTGTGTGAGTGTGTATATGTGTGTGTGTGTGTGTGTGTGTGTGTGTGTGTGTGTGTGTGTGTGTGTGTGTAAGTGTAAGTGTGTGTGTGTGTGTGATTTAAAGAAAAGAATATCTTGTAGCCTAGTGGTTAGGGCGTTGGACTCGTAATCTAAAGGTTGTGGGTTCGATCCCAGCTTTCGGCTATGGCGTTGTGCCCTTGGAAAATACACTTTACGGCTATTTTCTCACCCCACCCAGGTGTAAAAGGGGTACCAACCTTGTGTTGGGGGTTAACCCTGCGATAGACTGCCGTCCTATCCAGGGGGGAGTCTATGACTCTCAGTCGCTTAACGCCACAGAAACCGGGATAAGCACCGGCCTGATGAGCCTTAGGCTCGGGACAGACTTTAACTTTTAACATTGAATAGACAAGGCAATACCTCTCTCTCTCTCCTCTCTCTCCTCTCCTCTCTCTCTCTCTCCTCTCTCTCTCTCTCTCTCTCTCTCTCTCTCTCTCTCTCTCTCCTCTCTCTCTCTCTCTCTGTCTGTCTGTCTGTCTGTCTGTCTGTCTCTCTCTCTCTCTCTCTCTCTCTCTCTCTCTCTCTCTCTCTCTCTCTCTCTTCTCTCTCTCTCTCTCTCTGTCTCTTCTCTCTCTCTCTCTTCTTCTCCTCTGTCTCCTCTGCATCTCTCTCCTCTTTTCGTAAGAGTAGGCCATCGTGTGCGTGGAACAGATGACATTTACAAAACTGCATACACACGGGATTGGATGTAAAAAAGCACAAGAGTGCTTATCCCATTATCCTCGATATAAAAGAATAAATCAAATAAATCAAATCTCTCTCTCTCTCTCTGTCTCTGTCTCTCTGTCTCTGTCTCTGTCTGTCTCTGTCTGTCTCTGTCTGTCTGTCTGTCTGTCTGTCTGTCTGTCTGTCTGTCTGTCTGTCTGTCTGTCTGTCTGTCTGTCTGTCTGTCTGTCTGTCCTCTCTCTCTCTCTCTCTCTCTCTCCCTCTCTCTCTCTCTCTCTCTCTCTCTCTCTCTCTCTCTCTCTCTCTCTCTCTCTCTCTCTCTCTATGTAAACAATTATCTATGGGCTAAATGACATTATCTTTTGTAGATGGATAATACCATATCTGTTTTATACTGGTTTAAACTACAAAATAATGTGTTTCTGCAGATTTCCGAAACAAGTGTATTTGATGACTGCAAATAAGATCCTAAACACACCGAAAGACATTCCGATTGAAATAACTGGTCATATTGTACAGATATCTTGATCATTTTGGTTTCTATGAAGACTGGGTACTTGGTTGGGTGGGAAACTGGTAGGTTTCTCTAAAAGAATTAAAACAACGGATGTTTGTTTTCTTCAAGACAGGCATGCTAACCTGACAGAATGTGACAGATTCGAAACGTATCAGTCATTTAAATAACTGCTACATCCTGAAAAATATATCACTGTTATCAAGATAGTTAAATTCAGGTATGTACTGTTTAATTTGGACTTGGAATTGGTAATTAATTTGTAAATAGCAGATATAATGATAAATCTAAAATGTGCCCTTTTTGTGACAAAATGGAAACAAATCCATTTTCTATTCGGAAGTACACAGTTCGCAGACTTGAGAGAGAAATACCTGTCAAAATACTTCTCAAATGCACATGAACAATGCCTTCAAACTATTTTGAATAGTGAAAATGTTTGCCAGTTGAGACATTGGGTATGTGTATATTTTAATGCTCTGAAAGCCCGAGAACTTTTTAAAAGTATAATTAGTGTACTAAAAGTTGAAATAGTTCATGTCTCTTTGGAAAATCCTTCTTGAGGATGCCAACACTATTAATGTTTGTTGTAATGTTTTGTTTGCAATTTCTTTTGTCAAAATGTCTATCCCTTTGTGTATGGCCTGATGACCTTACAATTACAATCCTGAGTTCCTGAGTTCTCTCTCTCTCTCCCCCCCTCTCTCTCCCTCCCTCCTTCTCTCTCTCTCTCTCTCTCTCTCTCTCTCTCTCTCTCTCTCTCTCTCTCTCTCTCTCTCTCTCTATATATATATATAGATATATATCTGTGCATGCACGTGTCCGCGCTTGTAAATGCGCATGTGTTAGTGTTTGCATACATATTCAAACGTACCTATCTTACGAGGAATGTACACGCATACACAGGCAGAATTCTTGTATCAAACACTCAGATGTATCGGCCACATTCTTCGGTATAAGTAACATGAGCTCATCGTCCCCATCCTCTCCACAAGAAAAAAACCCTAAGGGAAAAAAACAGAAAAAGCATTCGATTTCATAAAAAAGAACATACATCGCAGACAAGCAAATGACCGTTCATGTACATGTAACAGTATTCTGGCACTAATGAAAGGACATCATTAGAACTGCAACCTCCCTAAAAATAGGACGAGACAAAATAGACAACGCTTTGATCTATCCCAATGGGATGTTAATGAACATGGACAGAAAAGTACATCCAATGTTAAAAAAAAACACAAAGAAGAAGAAGAAAACACAACCGATAACCCCAGTTTACCCACCGAGGGGACGTGCTATCAGTGGGATACATCTTGCAGGAACAAAGACATGCTTCTCTCTGATACAGATCGCGAGGAGAAGCCAGGGACTGGTGGTGCTCCACATGGCACCACCATAAACAACAGAAATCACTGGGAGCTGGCCTTCTGTCCCGTGGCTTGTTAGGGACATGTGCAGTGTCCTGATGTGCTTTTTTTTTGTTAGGGACATGTGTGTGTCCTGATGTGCATTTTTTGTTAGGGACATGTTGTTGTTGTTGTTGTTGTTGTTGTTGTTGTTGTTGTTGTTGTTGTTGTAGTTCAATTTAAAGTCTATTCACACGCGTAGCAAACGCCCACCCCCACTTTGGGCCAAAAGTTGTGCACAGGGGTAACTACCTAGCAAACGCCCACCCTGCTTTTTTCAAAGAGACTATGCTCACTTTCATTAGGATTTGTGCAGACATTTCTAAAAGTCATCTTTTTCCCCTTCTTTACATTTTCGTGTTTCTTTCCTTTTTTCTTATTCTTTGTTCCCTCTCCTCACTTCCACCCATCCCGAACAAAGTGATTTAAAATTACGTCATGCATTTTCCACTGACGTCTTTTGTCTGTCAGTGACGTGCTGGTATTTTGACAACGCTTCCTGATGGCCGGAAGTTGGTTCTTGAATCTCTATGTGCACTTTTGCAAAATGCCGAAGCGACAGTCTTACACTGTATCACTGAGCCAGTCCTCCCCCTCCCCCCCCCCCCTCTCTCTCTCTCTCTCTCTCTCTCTCCCTCTCTCTCTCTTCTCTCTCTCTCTCTCTCTCTCTCTCTCTCTCTCTCTCTCTCTCTCTCTCTCCTCTCTCTCTCTCTCTCTCTCTCTCTCTCTCTCTCTTCTCTCTCCTCTCATGTCCTCGTTGGCCTTTGCCTCAAAGTCCCTTTTTTGCTATTTTCCTTCACTTCTACTCACACGACCTAACTTACATGCTTTCGGGGTTTGTATTCACTCAATTACAGATTGAGCACAAAAAGTACTTTGTACAAAGGGGTCTATCCCTCGCAAACGCCCACCCCCCAATTTTGCCCTAAATCAGTGCACAGGGGGGGGGGGGGGGTATGCTAGGGATTTTACGGTGTATATATATATATATATATATATATATATATATATATATATATATATATATATGTGTGTGTGTGTGTCAAGTCAAGTCAAGTCAAAATGATCTTTATTGAGGGTAAAAGATTAAGTTTACACAACTTTTTTTCATCCTGCCCTCACAAAAAAATCAAGAAAATTGACTTCTAAAACAATCAAAGACAAATATCAACCGTGGTTGAAAACTAAAATAAATGAGGATTTTCATCCAAACAGAATCTTACAAGATAACACTGAAGACAGTAACATAAACTCAAGTCATACAGACAAAATAATGGAAATACAAAAATAACATGGGTATGAATAACAACAAAGCAGCCAGATGTGTCGAACATAAGGGCGGACTTATAATTTGTCCATCAGATGTTTCTTCAAAAGTTTCTTAAACATTTGTTTTGAAGGAACTGATTTTAGAAAGGGAGGCAATTTATTCCACAATGTTCTTCCTGAATATGCAAGGCTTGATTTATAGAGATTATTATGGGGCCTGGGAAGAAACAGTCTATGGGTAGGCCTGTTTTTATTGACAGCAAATTTTTCCACGATTTTCTTTGGGGCTTTCCCATTTAATATATTTTACATACATATATATTTGTTGAACTGCAGTCTGTCTTTGAGTGGAAGAATATCTAGTTCTTTGTAGTTGGTGGTGGTCAGTGTATTAGGATTCAAACGGATAAGTTTCACAGCTCTTTTGTGCAGGCGGTTTATATGCTTTAGGTTTGTTTCACTTGCACTATCCCATAAGGTAGAGACATAATTTATAAGAGATAGAATATGGGCGTGAAAGAATAGTTTTCGTGACTGTAGGTTTAGGAAATTCTTGATTTTTCTAAGTTGATATAATCTTACTGAGATTCGTTTTCCTAATGTGGCTATGTGATCTGACCAAGACAAGTCGTTGTCAATCACTGCACCTAGTACTTTGTGTGAGACTACTTCTTCAATTTGTTGTCCATGGATATATATTGGCGCGAATGGAGAACGCAATTTCTGTCTTTTTTGCCGAGTGGTTATAAACATACATTTTGTCTTATTAGAATTAAGAGACATATGATTGAGTTCTGTCCATTCGATAAGTTTGTTGATATCTGCCTGCATGTCATTCACAAGCTGGTTTGGATCATTGTTGTTACAATGAATTGATGTATCATCAGCAAACATTTGACATGAACAATGGATATGCAGAGGTAGGTCGTTAATATAAATAGAGAAAAGAAGTGGCCCTAGTATTGATCCCTGTGGTATTCCATATTTCACGGGTAATAAGGTTGATCTCCTAGGACCGATTTCAACAAGCTGATGGCGATTAGTGAGAAATGAGTCTAAAAATGATAATGCTTGGTTGGAGATTTTATAGCATTTTAATTTTTTGATGAGGAGAGAGTGGCTAATAACATCAAAGGCTTTAGCAAAGTCT
>JASPKP010000588.1:5000-7500 GCA_030674155.1 Stramonita haemastoma | reverse complement strand
TTTCCGTCAAACTGGGAAGAAAGGGCGAGGCTGGGTTCGAACCCAGAAACTCACGATTTACATATTGGCAGGCGAACGTCTTAACCATTCTGCCACCGTCCTTCCGGCAGAAACAAAGAGAGGGATGAAACAGGGATTTTCTGGCCCACAATTTCCTGAAAGTGGGATTGCTATTTATACCGATAGGCCCCTGGCGTCCCCACAGGGGAATATTTCTGGTATGAAAGGCGGGTGGGCTTTAAACATGTGCGCGAGATGTTAGACGTGCGTTTCTGCACAGGAAAGTGTTCTAGTCTCACCGGAGGACTTTGAAGGGGTAATGCAGTACCTGCGTTCCCTTTTCCTGGAAAACCCCTATCGAAGGGACGCGGATATTCCAACTCCCAACCTAAGCCACAGCCAGATACTGAGTTTGAAACGCTAACCACTCAGCCACCAAGCCCTCTCCTCCTCTGGGCTGGCCGGCAAAGGGGACAGCTCAGTGGCCTCAGCTCTGGCTTTCCCCAAGCTACGGTGCATTAAGCAGCCGTGAGTGTGGCTGCCTCTCGCGAGTGAGTGACCGACGTGTTTCTTGTCTTCAGTACAATCCCCCAGTTTACCCAGCTGTAAATGGGTACCTGCCTTCTTAATAGGGGCGGAGAAAGTAAAGCAGCGAGGGAGAGGAGACAGACGGATGTCACGCTCAATATGCTGGCTCCTAGAGATGTTGAGATCTGTGACACCTCGCCCCCTATCCACCGGGTAGTTTATGGAGCACATACACCAGGCATCTTGTAGCCTACACAAATGTCGCCTGCTCTGAAGTGGGGGGGGGGAGGGGGGGTTGAGGCCGGCAGGGAGACCTGAAAAGTCGCCACCTCCACAGCAGAAGACCGGTGACACACTACCTAGGCCAAAAATCCAACCTCACAACTTAAATGCTTTATTATCTCATAAAGAAATTCATGCAGGCTACAAGCCACACATAAAAACAGTAAACATGTAAAAACAACATCACGGAAAAATTACCACAACATAGTATTCGAACATCAGCTTGCACAAATCACAATTAAAAAAAAAAAAGCACCCACAAATCAATCAGCAATACCTCAGCCAGTCATAAATTCACCGAAATAAAATCTCAAACATCCCTGTGCACACCAGTATGCTCCCGAATCTACACACACACAACACACACACACACACACACACACACACACACACACACACACACACACACACACACACACACACACACCACACACCACACCACACACACACACACACACACACACACACACAACACACCATACTGATATTAGCTAAATAACATTGTTATAACAAGTTGTATGATAAGACAAAAAAAATATTAATGAAAAGGACACTCCTATCAGGGTGAAGAGAAGGGCATGATGCAGCAGAAAGGAACTGAGCAGTGAGGGATTGTGACAGGAGGTAACAGAGGATGGGAACCAACACTTACCATGATCTGATGAAAAAAAAACTATGGGAGATAGATAGATAGATAGATAGATAGATAGATAGATAGATAGATAGATAGATAGATAGATAGATAGATAGATAGATAGATAGATAAACAGATAGATAAACAGATAGATACATAGATAGATACATAGATAGATAAACAGATAGATACATACATACATACATACACAGATATAGAGAGATAGAGACTGAGACAGAGACAGAGATAAGTAGAGAGAGAGAGTGAGAAAGAGAGAGAGAGAACAGGCAGACATGCAGACAAACCGGCAGAAACAGAGATGGAGAAAGACAGAGACAGACAGATAGACAGACAGACAGACATAATCGGAGAGGGAGGGAGAGAGAGAGAGAGAGAGAGAGAGAGAGAGAGAGAGAGAGAGAGAGAGAGAGAGAGAGAGAGACAGAGACAGAGACAGAGACAGAGACAGAGACAGCCAGACAGCCAGACATAATCGGAGAGAGAGCGAGAGAGAACTCGAACTCGAACTCGAATGTTTTATTGAGGAAATATGGATAAGCCAGAGGCTTCTTTACACCAGGTCCTCATAAAAAAACAAAAAACAAACAAACAAAATACCCAAAAAAACCCACCAACAACAAAATCCACTGGCAAACAATCATAAGAATTATATAACATATAGATATAGTAAAGCAAATGATAAGCTTAATTACTTAGTTATTTATATAACCAACTATCCAACTACACTCACAATTACAGGCACAAGCAAAATCTCAATATACACTATTCCAAGTCACAACCCTTAGTATTAGTCTTATCCAACTTCACACTCTAAATTACTAATTCAAATTATTCTACGCTAACAAGACAAAACACATCCCTACACTATTTCAATGACACGAAAGCGAGAAACTAAGTTCAAAACAATCAGATTTTCCATCTCTCTCTCTCTCTCTTCTCTCTCTCTCTCTCTCTCTCTCTCTCTCTCTCTCTCTTCTCTCCTCTCTCTCTCTCTCTCTCTCTCTCTCTCTCTCTCTCTCTCTCTCTCTCTCTCTC
>JASPKP010000588.1:0-2500 GCA_030674155.1 Stramonita haemastoma | reverse complement strand
CCTCTTGTTGTTTGTGTGGAAAAGCAAACTCCCACTTGTTTTACAGCTAGCTAACTTCATACATCAATGTCTAGACTAGGGCTATAGGTCGTGGTCTCCCCATTTACTGCCTGCCCTACCCCCCCCCCCCCCCCCCACTCTCCCCTTTTCCGTTCCCCCTTCCTCTCCGAGAAACCTGCAGTTTAACAACATATCAAATTTTCTGTAAGCTTAAAGAAGCACATTATTATTGAATGGATAAAAGAAACTGTTAGTCTACAGGGGTTCCGGCTTTGGCACATCAGCGATATCTATAATTAGAATTATGTGACCCGTTTTTACAAAAGGAGCTTTAAGGTGTAAGTAGGTCAAATAAAGTTGTTATATTCCCTGAAATTTAAATATTATTACCCCTATTTTGATTTTGATTTCTTGTTCTATCTCTAGAATCGACAAAGCTTTGGGTGTTTATAATGGGTCACAAAGCGTGCACACTTTGAGAAAATTGAGTTGAAGTTTTTCACAATTCTAGTTAACTGATACGGTCAATAAAAACGCGTTAAAACATATTTTAACCAAATCTAACCTTTTCAAGTACATAGTTAGCAATTTTGATACATAGATATTCCATGTTTGATGAAAAGTCAACATTGACGAAGTTGACCCTACCTTCACTTTTTGGACCTCTCTACTCTTCACAACCTGCGAGTTAAGACTCATCATGTGAAAGCGGGTCATGTTTGCAGAAGAATCTCAAAGAAGAAAGAACTTAATTTCCAAAGAAAAAGAAGAAAATATGCGAAGAAGGAACAAATGAGATGAAGAATTGCGAAGAATTAAAAGAAGAAGAAAAAGTTGCTACGATGAATTTTGAAGAAGAAGAAGAAGAAGAAGAAGAAGAAGAAGAAGAAGAAGAAGAAGAAGAAGAAGAAGAAATGTGAAAGAGGAGAAGAAAAATCAAGTCAGTGAAGAAAAAGGATTGAGAAGAAGTTTGTTTGTAAAGTTGGTTGTCATCAGGAAAAGCCTGAAGGTTTACACAATGCTGATAACGTCATAAAAAGAGGAGTGTACAGGAGGAATGATATGGGCTCCAGCACTGAACCCTGGGGAACACCATATACATTTTGATGGTTGATGCTGTGGAGTTAACATTGACTGTTTCTGATCTTGATGGAAAATGGGATTTCAACGATGATAGTCCGAAACCTGAACTGCCATATGAGTCGTTATGTATATGCAGAGAAATAGTGTGATCAATAGAGTCAAAGGCGGCAGATAGATTCACCAAAGTTTACACATATTGCCGCTGTCCATTGATGTTAAATCATACATGATTTTAATCAAGGCGGTTTCTGTGCTGTGGTGTTGTCTGTATGCTGACTACAGATGTCTCACAAGGTAATTTAGTCAGATGGTCAAGGAGCTGAAAGAGAATGGCATGCAGGCGCAGGAGATCAAAAATGCACGCTAAAAGTCCTGCGGTTCATGTCAACGTTTGATCGGATACAAAAACATGAATATACCAAGCATGAATCTCCGAAATTAGAACGTGGCTGCATTCATGGTGGTGTACACAAAATCTCATCATTGGCAAACATCGGAGCTTTAGCCGAGGAACGAAAATAAGTCACCCCATCAAAAAGGCCTTACTCCAACTCTTGTTTGTGTTTTGGTATATCTTCTTTCCTCTGTTCTTTACCTGCATTTTTTTCTATACCTGTAGTATGGATACTACACCATCTGGAAAGAAAAAAATATCAGAGAAATGGGCTTCCTTTTCATATCCATATTCCTGTATGTCTGTGAATCGTGGACCCTGACTGCTGATTTGGAGAGAAGAGTACAGACGGTAGAGATGAAATGCTTTCGGAGACTCTTTGGCATTTCCTACAGAGACCTCATAAGCAACGAAGAGGTGCACAACAGAATCCAGCAAACCATTGGTCCCTATGAAAACATTCTATCAATCGTAAAGAAGCGTGAACTTAAATGGTACAGGCATGTCACAAGATCAAATGAACTTGCAAAAACAATACTGCAAGGCACTGTCCAAGGAGGAAGAAAAAGAGACCGACCAAGGAAGAGATGGAAGGACACCATCAGCGAATGGACAGGCCTAGAGCTCAACAAAACCCCGAGAAAGGCTGAAAAGAGAGAGAGAATGGAGAGAACTGGTTGTCAAGTCTTCAGGGGTTCCCCCACGGTCGCCAGACTAAGGGATAGATAGATAGATAGATAGATAGATAGATAGATAGATAGATAGATAGATAGATAGATAGATAGATGGATGGATGGATGGATGGATGGATGGATGGATGGATGGATGGATGGATGGATGGATGGATGGATAGATAGATAGATAGATAGATAGATAGATAGATAGATAGATAGATAGATAGATAGATAGATAGATAGATAGATAGATAGATAGATAGATAGATAGATATTGTGTGAATGTTTTAAGGACACGCTTTGCATTTGGTGCCAGACAACTGTATCTTCTTTTTACTTCTCTTTTAGA
>JASPKP010005883.1:5000-15090 GCA_030674155.1 Stramonita haemastoma | reverse complement strand
AGAGATGGAGACAGAGACACAGAGATAGACACAGAAAAAGAGAATGGAAAAAAAAAGAGAGAGGGGGGGGGAGGGAGAGACAGATACACAGAGAGAAAAGGGGGAGAGAGAGAGAAGAGAGAGAGAGGGGAGAGACGATACAGAGAACAGGGGAGATATGGAGAGGAGAAAAGAGAGAGACAGACAGACAGACAGACAGAGAGACGATGACAGAGCAGAGAGGGGAAAAGAGACAGAGAGAGACAGAGAGAATAAGTGAAATGAGTGAGTGAGGGGGGGAAAGGGAGGTGAGTGAGAGAGAGAGAGATGGAGAGAGAGGAGTTTGATAGAGGGGACAGAGAGATAGATACACAGCCGGGACAGCAGCCAGCCAGCCAGCCAGCCGGGACAGCAGACAGACAGACGACAGCCCAGACAGACAGACAGACGACAGACAAAACAGACAGACGATTTGGGGGGGGAAAAATTCCCACGACGGGCAGGAAGATCAAAGCCCAAAAAGAGGAAAGGAAGAGAGAGGAAAATAGAGAGAGAAAGAGACAAAGTTTGGAGTAAGGCAGAGAGACGGGGGGACGGTGGTGATAAAGAGAGGAGAGGGGGGGGGGGGAGGGGAGAGAAGAAAAGGAGAGAGAGGGGAGAGAGAGAGAAGAGAGAGAGAGAGAGAAAAGGGGAGAGGGGGAGGGGGAAAAGAGAGAAAGAGAGGGGAGAAAAGAGAGAGAGAGAGAGAGAGAGAGAGGAGAAGAGAAGAGAGGAGAGAGAGAGAGAATACGAATCCCGAATACGAATACAAAATCCCGAATACGAATACGAAAAAAAAAATACGAATACAAATTACGAATGTTTATTCGGAAGGCCATTGGCCCATTCTAAAGGGGCCTGTAAAAAATCATTATATCAAAAATAAATAAAAAAAAAAAAAATAAAAAAAAAGTTGATTTAACAAAAAGAATTCACATTTTCACGTAAACAACATACCATTTTTTCTTAACTTAAGGCAATATTTCGTCTTGTCAATGCTTTGTATATTTTATAATGACAAATTCCTTACTATAGTTTCATTGGAGGATGACAACAGAATATGTAACCTAAATGCACATGGATTGCGGTGATACTTTTCTGCAATATATTCTTCTCGAAGGTCGTCATATGCCGGACATAAGAAAATAAAATCAATTTCATCCTCCCTTTCAGACTTACACAATGGAAATATCAACTGACATGTATCTGTTTTTCTGAATCTTGCTGAATGTATCAATATGGGTGAAAATCCAAATCTAAATTTAGTTAAAGCATTTCTTACAAATGTATTCATATTCATTTTCAAGTATGCTTCCATTAAGTAAAGTGGTTGTGCTTAAGCAGAGCATATGACTGAAATCTTTCGCTCGTTTGAATGTGGTTATTCCATTCTTGCCATCTGCAATCTACAATTCTCTGTCTGAAGACTTTAATAAAGACATAAATAGATTCTACACCTTGGTTATCCCATACAAACGAAAACCCATATCTGTCTAGCATTGTCCTTACTTGTGTGGCCCACGTTAGTTTTCCCCTCTGATCCAAAGAAAATTACATTTTGTATGCTTTACGAGGTATTCTATGTTCTTCCATACGTGTTTTTAGAAAAGGAAACAGATCTACATATCTGAGAGAGAGAGAGAAAAGAGAGGAGAGAGAGAGAGAGAGAGAGAGAGAGAGAGAGAGAGAGAGAGAGAGAGAACAGAGACAGAGACAGAGACAGAGAGACAGAGAGACAGAGAGACAGAGAAAGAGAGAGACAGAGAAAGAGAGAGAGACAGAGAAAGAGATGGAGAGAGACAGACAGACAGAGACAGAGAGAGGGGGGAGGAGGGGGCAGGAGGAGGACGAGGAGGAAGAGAGAGAGAGAGAGAGAGAGAGAGGAGGAGAGAGAGAGAGTGAGAGAGAGAGGAGAGAGAGAGAGAGAGAGAGAGAGAGAGAGAGACAGACAGACAGACAGACAGACAGACAGACAGACAGACAGACAGACAGACAGACAGACAGACAGAGACAGAGAGACAGAGACAGAGAGATTGATTTGATTTATTCTTTTATATCGAGGATAATGGAATAAGCACTCTTATGCTTTTTTACGTCCCGTCCCCGTGTGTATGCAGTTTTGCAAATGTCATCTGTTCCCGCCGGCACACGATGGTTTACTCTTACGAAAAGTGAACAGGATTTCACGTGTGCGCAATATGTTCTGCGTGCGTTCGCACACGCGGCCTCGGTTTACAGTCTCATCCGAAGGACTTTTGGGGAGAGTGGAGTCAGCACTGATGTTAACTCCAGGAGAAAAATCTCCTCAACCGGACTCGAACCCGGGTCGTCAAATTGCCAGCGCAATGTTCTGACCACTAGCCTATCCGAGAGAGAGAGAGAGAGAGGAGAGAGAGAGAGGAGAGAGAGAGAGAGAGAGAGAGAGGGGGGGGGGGGGGGAGAGAGAGAGAGAGAGAGAGAGAGAGAGAGAGAGGGAGGGAGGGAGGGAGAGAGAGAGAGGGGGGGGGGTATTTTATTGTGTTAAGCTTTTGAAACCCATTCACAAGAGTACAGTACGGAAGGGGACTGGGCACAAAACACACATTTTAACTACGAAAAAAAAGTATAATTACTACATCCCAAATTATCGCCATGGCATGAATTCCACGTCATGGTTGATGGGATTAAATTCAGATTCAGATCAGTTATTGTGGAACATTTTTGCCCACTGCAAATGGGGGAAAGAAGAGGGGGGCCACAATAAACATACACTGTCTTTCGCTTTCTTCTTCATAAAAGATTGAGTCCGCGACAAGGTTTCCATGTGTGTGTGTGTGTGTGTGTGTGTGTGTGTGTGTGTGTGTGTGTGTGTGTGTGTGTGTGTGTGTGTGTCTGTGTGTCTGTTGTGTCTGTGTGTCTGTGTGTCTGTGTGTCTGTGTGTCTGTCTGTGTCTGTGTCTGTCTGTGTCTGTGTCTGTGTCTGTGTGTCTGTGTCTGTGTCTGTGTCTGTGTGTGTCTCTGTCTGTGTGTCTCTGTCTGTGTGTCTGTGTCTGTGTGTCTCTGTGTGTGTGTTTGTGTCTGTGTCTGTGTGTCTCTGTCTGTGTGTCTCTGTCTGTGTGTCTCTGTCTGTGTGTATGAGAGAGAGAGAGAGAAAGAGAGAGATATGGGGGGGTAGAAAGAGAGAGAGGGAGGAAGATGGGGGAAAAGAAAGAGAGAGAGGGGGGGGGGGAGAAAGAGAGATAGATATAGATATATATATATGTACAGAGAGAGAGAGAAAGACAGACATATATACAGACAGACAGACAGACAGACAGACAGATAGACAGACAGATAGACAGACAGACAAACAGACAAACAGACAGAAATAGAGAGCAAACGCAATCGTGCTGTTTGTTGATTAAAAAAAAAAAAAAGGTGACAGCGCTAAAGTCAACATGCTATTCTGCTTTGTGCATGATTAGGAGAAAGATGATATTGCTTCCTTCCTCCGGCAAAAAAATCGCAACACGTGCTAATTACAGACATGTCTGTGCATTAGGCTAGCACCCTGCGGTTTGGATTCGGGGCTTTGCACAGCACATTAAGCTTATCTAATTATCTCACAGTTTTCCTGTCACTAAGGATGAGTATTTCGGATGACGCTAAACCGAGGTCCCCTGTGTGTTACACATCATTATTTAGCGCACGTAAAAGAACCCACGACAACAAGAGGGCTGTTCCTGGCAAAATGATGTAGAAAAAAGCCACTCTGGTAGGGAAACTAATACAGTTGCAGACAGAAAAAAAAAATAATAGGTGGCACTGCACTTGTGGCGACGCGCTCTTCCCTGGAAGAGCAGCCCGAATTTCATGCAGAGAAATCTGCTGTGACAGAAAGTGGTAACAAATAAATTTAAAAAATCAAAGTCTGGAAGTATTTTCGTTAAGGTCGCCTTTACAGCCCAGCTTCTCCTTTTTTTTAAAGGCATTTTCTGAGTTGCAAGATATTAGATTTATGTTCCATCTTTACAGCGAAATCCGATCAAGAACAACGTGAAAATTATGTAGGCGCTGAATGATTCGTTTACAGAGATTTTTTTTTCTCCAATCTTATGTGCAAGCAACATTGATGAAGTTGAGAATAGGATTGACCCAACTATTTTCTAACGCAACTCCATAGTCTTCCGAGACTGACTGAAGGATGTCTACATCTCTCTGACTGACTGTGACTTTGTCGCTGTAGTTTGGTTTTCTTCTGTCTGTCTCTTTCATGACAATGTTGAAGGATTGAGTTTTGAGTACGCACTGGAATCGATAGAATGTTCTGTAGGTTTCTTTTCCTTTGAACGGATTGGTCACTAAAGTTTTTTTTTGTTCTTTAACACAGACAAGGCTCAGACGACAGGATGTGAGTGCATTAAAAAAAAAGTAAAGGTGTCCCATAACCTATGCCATTGTTGGAGAGCCAGGAGTCAGAGACCTCAGCTTCTGTAGAAGCCAGCACATTGAGGGTGGCGCCCATCTCTCTCTTGCACCTTTATCTCCCTTGACCCTAAAGAGGCCAGGTACGCATTTACAGCTGGGTGAGCTGGAAGACTGTACTGAAGCCAAGGCGTGCAAACGGTCACCCATCTACTTGGTAACCACGCTCACCTTAGCTTTTGAAAGGGAGTGCTCTGACCACTGAGCTGTCCCCCTACAAACCACTTACTGCTCTCTCTCTCTCTCTCTCTCTCTCTCTCTCTCTCTCTCCTCTCTCTCTCTCTCTCTCTCTCTCTCTCTTCTCTCTCTCTCTCTCTCTCTCTCTCTCTCTCTCTCTCTCTCTCCTCTCTCTCTCTCTCTCTTCTCTCTCTCTCTCTCTCTCTCTCTCTCTCTCTCTCTCTCTCTCTCTCTCTCTCTCTCTCTCTCTCTCTCTCTCTCTCTCTCTCTCTCTCTCCCTCACCCCCCCACGGTTTGAGGAGGACTAACTTTACCTTGAAAAGTGTGTTGTTTTTGATGGTGGTCATTGCACTTTTTTTTTTGGTTTTGCTTGCACTGGGGAATGGCACTTTCGTTTGCAGCTTTCTTTTTTTCTTTTTTTTTTGCTTACTTTTTTCTCTGTATTCTTTGTAGCATCTTTCTTTTCTTCCTGTTATCTTTTTTTAATGGCTCTTTTATTTTATTTTCGCCTTTGTTTTAACTGGTGACGGGACAGAAGAGCAGAAAGCACAGGGATTGATAGAATGTTCTGTGGGTTTGTTTGTCTGTGGGAGGAGAGGGGGGGGGTTCTTCTTGTTGTAATTGGTTTGTTAGGGTTATTTTTAAGATATAATCTAGTTTTGCACTGGGCAGACAGACCCAGGTGAAAGACAACCCTCCTGAAACTGCACCACAATAAAGTGAAGGGAAAGGGCTACACCCCCCCTCCCCTGCCTGTCTCCTGAACCTCTGTTTTCTTATCATTATTCTTTTATATCCAGGATAATGGAATAAGCACTCTTCTGCTGTTTTTTTACTTACAGTCACCGTGTGCATGCAGTTTTGTCAATTTTGTCCTCCATTCTCATCGGCACACAATGGCCTACTCTTTGTGAAAAGCAGAACCGGTTTTAAAGTGTGCGCATTTTTAATGTTCTGCGTATGTTCGGACACAAAGCCTTGGTTTATAGTCTCATCCCAAGGATTTAAGAACCTCACGCTGGCAAGAAAAATTGACGAGGAAGAAAAAGAAAGGAGATAATCCGGTTGTATGATTTTCAGTAAAATAGCTTCTCTACACCTACAATCTGATGTCTCAATACCAGACATTTTCCTGTGTGAAAGATTGACAGCACAGAAGATGGTGAATGAGCTTTATAAACATACCAGTGGGGAGAGAAGGGAGGGGATTGGTGGGTGGGTAAACCTCCTGAAAGATGACCTCATGTTTCTTGGTTAATGGAGTTTTGCTGGCACTTCTATTTATGACTGTGGGGGAGTGCATAAACAATCAGGTAAACCTTCTGAAAGATGACCTCATGTTTCTTGGTTAATGGAGTTTTGCTGGCACTTTTTAGGACTGTGGGGGAGTGTACAATGAGGACACAATCCCATAGCCCCTAGCTCAAATTGCTGCACGCATCATGAGGTCTCTGATGTTTCACTCCCCTACGACCCGCCTAGGTTATGGGACACCTTTACCTTTACCTTATTTTTAGTTCGATCCCAGTCACTTCAACTTCCTACGCAAGGACTAAAACCTAGATCTACTTTTGGTGTAAAAAATAATACCTTATACTAATTTGGTCTTCCAGTTTAAATAACATTAATGATAAGTAAAGCCATGTTTCTATGAGGTTTTTCTGTCTGTTGGCCAAAACAAAAGTTGTAATTGTCTTCACACTGCTTATTTAATTGGCATATTGTTGTACATCTGATCTCTTTTGAAATAATTATGTTGAGGAAGATAACCACAAAAAGTAGTGAAAATCATTTTGTCGCCAGGAAGGTAATTGCATTACATTTTGTGTAATATACTTCTATTTTTGCTTTCATTCCACAAAATTCAAGATTTAATTTGCTTTAAACCCCTCTTGGGGCATGGAGCATTTCAGTCAACAAAATTAACAGTAACATATGTAATTTGCATTAACAAAAACGTTTCCAACACTGCATGTGACAGAAATAAACAAATCAACCTTTTCAACAATGTCATGCAACTTTTCTCTTACAAATTTGTTCTTTTAATAACTTTTTTTGTTAGAAGAAAACATTTTTTTTGCTGCCTCGTCTTCTGTGACGCTCCCGTACTGTTGTTCCCACGCCGCTCATTTCAATCTCCCCGCCACAGCCATACCCTGATTCGTTGTGTCTCACCCCCGGGGTCGGGAGTCCACAGGGAGCCCATCAATATTAGGCTGCTGCGGGGCCACCAGCCAGAGGGGCCCTGCACTTCTGCTGGGTCACTTTGGTGGTGTTCAGTGGTGCCTGTTCTGAGCTAACATACGCAGGACACCACCTACTAACCCCCCTACTAACGACAGTATTAGCTCATTTGCGGAGCCAGACTGAGTGAGCCACCCACTCGAGGTGGCGACCACCACAACGTCCCTCCAACGACCGCCTCCCCGCGAACCTCCAACCCCAAAGGGCTTTGACACAAATTCACCACAGGCACAGAAGCGTATGGGGAAACCAAATCTGAGGTCACCATGAGACCAGAGCAACAGAGGCCACCGAATCAGAGGCAATTTTTATTATTGCATGATGATCAATGATAATGAGGATGATGTAATGATGCTGCTGTGGAGGTGCATCCACTTTGAGACTACTTGACAGGGTTGTTCTCTACGCTTACTGTTATAATATATCCCGGCGTCAACCAGGCCCGAGAGATACAGACACCTGCAGTGTTGGTCAGGTAATTTGAGCAACACTCTCAAATTCGCATCCGTAAAGTGGCTGATGCTCGACTGTGTGGTCCCAGTCTCCCCACTGAGCCCACAGCACACTCACTCTGGGTAGGAGCCGGCCGGAGCCCGAAAAAATCCCTATGATTTATGGGATTCGAACCCGCGACCTTCCAGTCCGGAATCCAAGATGCTAACCACTGCCCCATGGCGGCTGGTTAGAAGAAAACAAATTACAAAATGTGAATATCAATCTTGGAGACAGATGTTCCCATGCAGGACATTCTTCCGAAGCTCAGAAAATTTGGACATTTCATTATAAAGTGAAACTCATCTCTTATCGTGTTCATGTTACATTGTTTACAAAGACGATTTCGCGCTGAATGCCATTCCCTTGTTCTGTTTCAATCGACAATGAATAAATAATACACCTGAATCTAAATAATGAAATCATATTGTTATAAGGCAAATTACTAATGTACTTTTCCCTGTAAAAACATTTTTAATTGCGATAAAATATGCATTTATTACTTCTTTGCAACTCTTCTAACCATAAATTAACAAAATTATCTTTTAAAGCTTACACACGCACACACGCACGCACACACGCACGCACACGCACACACACACACACACACACACACACACACACACACACCACACACACACACACACACACACACACACACACATTTCGGATAAGGGAAAAAGGTCAGGAGCCAGCCTTTCGGATTTATTTTTTCCTCTTGAAATAAGTAAACCAACGCTGGCTCAGGCCAAAAGCTGTGTCAGTTATTGATGTCAGCTAATTGCCAAGGTCCACGCTAAAATGTTGTTATGTTGAGAGACAGATACAGACAGAGACAGGCAGAAAGACAGACATACAGAGAGACACAGACTAGGCCTACACTAAAACTGCTGCTATGTTGAGAGACAGACAGAGACAGGCAAACAAACAGACAGACAGAGAGACACAGACAGACTGAGAGGTAGGCAAAGGTTGAAGACAGACAAGACAGATGGACAGAGAGACAAAGATTTGAAGACACAAATAGACAGATAGACTAACAGGCGGACAGACAGACAGTCAAAGATTGGGTGACACAAAGAGACAGACAAACAGACAGACAGACAGACGGGCATAGAGACAGACAGACAGGCAGAGAGACAGACAGTCAAAGATTAGGTGACACAGAGAGACAGACAGACAGACAGAGCTAGGGAGACAGACAGATGGGTGCAGAAAGCGGGTCAGGTGAAGCAGAAAAGCGGTGTGCCGTGCTCTGCATACCACTCTGGCAGCAGAAAACTCAGTCTGGAACAATTGGGTTTCCACATAATGAAGCCATCCTATGAGCCTGCAGCAGAGAGGAACTTCCTACCCTATAAAGTGTTCTGCCATCAAACACCTGTCCTCATAACATACGATATAAAGTGTCCTCCTATAAAACACCTGTCGTCATCCATAAAACACCTGTCCCTATAACCATGACGTGTGCCTGCAGCCAAGAAGAATTTCATACAGCATAAAGTGTTCCCCCAAAAAACACCTGTCGTCATAGCATACAGTATAAAACGCTCTCTTATAAAACACCTGTCTTTACAGCATACGGCATAAAGCCTATTCCCATAAAACACCTGTTCCTACAACCACGATGGGAGCCTGCAGCGAAGAAGAATTTCATATGTCGTAAAGTTTTCTCCTATAAAACACCTGTCTTCACAGCATACGGTATAAAGTGTTCTCCTATAAACACCTGTCTTCACAGCATACGGTATAAAGTGTTCTACCATAAAACACCTGTCGTCATAACATACGTTATAAAGTGTTCTCCTATAAACACCTGTCGTCATAACATACGTTATAAAGTGTTCTCCCATAAACACCTGTCGTCATAACATA
This sequence comes from Stramonita haemastoma, assembly GCA_030674155.1. Lineage (NCBI taxonomy): Eukaryota > Metazoa > Mollusca > Gastropoda > Neogastropoda > Muricidae > Stramonita > Stramonita haemastoma. The sequence continues at coordinate 5,842 of JASPKP010005883.1, read as the reverse complement.
CGGCATGAAGTGCCCCCCCCCCCCCCTAAAACACCTGCATCCTCGGCATTGACATAAGCCTGAAGCAAAGAAGAATATTCATGTTGCAGAAAGTGTACCCCCAAAAAATGTCGGCCTATCTCCATGTGTTATGGGGACGGGATAGCCCAGTGGTCAGAACATTGCGCTGGCAATTTGACGACCCGGGTTCCATTCCCGTTCGAGGTGATTTTTCCCCTGGGTTAACATCAGTGCTGACTCCACTCTCCTCCCCAAAAGTCCTTCGGATGGGACTATATACCGAGGCCCCGTGTGCGAACACATGCATAACATCTTGCACACACGCTAAATCCTGTTCTGCTTTTCGTAAGAGTAGGCCATCGTGTGCCGGTGGGAACAGATGACACGATTTACAAAAAATGCATACACACGGGGATTGGACTAAAAAAGCACATGAGTGCTTATTCCATTATCCTCGATATAAAAGAATAAATAAATAAACAGATAAATAAATAAATACATAAATAAAGACAATATCATCGCTGTGTCACACAAACACGTTGTTGTCTGGAACAGTTGGACTTTTTCCGAATATCTAATGCTTCATACTGATTGTCCATGTAGAAAAAAAACACACCAAAAGTTGCTGTGGATTCCATGTCATTGTAATCAGCGTTGCATGTGGCAAACACATGGACACAGGCACCAGGGGAGACTACTGGCTAGGTCATCACCCCCTACACACAATTCTGAAGAGGTCTTGATTCTTCTCTGGACTTTTTCCCCCCTCAGTTCTGCCTGCTGAGGGAGGTGGGGGTGGGACAGGGGTGGGGGGAGGGGGTGTCCACCCATTGCTGTCAACG
>JASPKP010005881.1:0-2500 GCA_030674155.1 Stramonita haemastoma | reverse complement strand
CACACATACACGTTTTTTTTTGGGGGGGGTTAAAAAAAAAAAAATAAAAAAAAAATAAATAAATAAATAAATAATAATAATAATAATAATAAATAAATATAAAAAAGGGGGGGGGGCGGAGGGTTATGATTACTGGGATCTATGTGACAGCCAAACAAGCTAAGGAAAAAGATATTAAAAAAAAAAAAAAAAAAAAAAAAAAAAAAAAAAAAAAAAAAAATGGGAAGAAAGGGAACAAGCTTCCGCAGCAGCGTACCAATCTATGTCATTTCTCTCCTCAGCACTGTATCGACTTCAGAGTCCACGTCAAGCTTGAGAACTTTTCCATTTTTAAGTTTTGCAATAATCTTGCCGTTTGAAGACCATGCGGCTAATGTGGCCGAATGGTCCATAGCTTTTTTAAGGAGCTGGTAATTTATTACAGTTAAGTCTTCGGAGACAGTTATGCCAGTTCCCTTGAGCTTACGGCGGTCAGCCAAAACCATGCCCCGCTGACTTCTGGAAACGAAGCGGAGAATGACCGGCCGAGGTTTTCCACTCTGCCCCCTCCCCCCTGTCCGATGGGCTATGTCGATGTCCGCTCGTGTGGTCTTGACCCCCACCTTGTTGTTGAATATATTGATGCATTCCTTAATACAATCCTCTGTTGTCTCTCCCTGCTTTTCCCCCACCCCAAACACCCGTACATTCCACTGTCTCCCATGTTGTTCGTTATCGTTCACAGCTTTCTTGATTTTGTCCGTTTCCTTTTCTTGGTGCTGAAGCTCACAACGTAGGTCCTTATTTTCCTCCCTCAGTTTCTTTACCTCGGCGGTGAGGTGATCATTCCTGGATTGCAACTCGAACATTGCACCTTCTATCACTTCCATTCGATTTGAAATGGCTGTCACCATCTTTATCATTTCTTCGTTTAATTTTTTAATGTCTTCTTTAGTGCACATGTTTTTGCGGATGTCTTGTAGTGTGTCCGAAGCATCCATGTCCCCGTCGTCGTTTTGCTCCCAGTCCAGTCTGTGTTTCTTCTTGTCCTGTTTTTCTTTGCCACCAGCAGATCTTGGACTCAACCCTGAGTCACTGGCGGAAGATGTTGACGATTGCTTTCTTTTGGCGCTGTCCTTGGTTCCGCTCTTATTAGGAAAATATTTACTAACAGTGCTGGTCATTTTCACTGACTGAGTCTCTTCACCCGCCACCTGCCGTCCCGACTGTCGCTCCCTCCCTCACCTCCCCACCTTCACTTGCGTTTCCGATCGTCCTCCCTTACCTGCCGCACATCTTCACACCGCTATTTTCTTTTCTTTTCTTCTTCTTTTCCCCCCTCCTCCTTTTCCTTATTTCAGGAGTATATAAATCACAAATTTCACCCTCCTGGCTTTCCCCTTTTTAAAGATATGCCCCTCATAAACTTATTTGATAGTACGTTGGTCGCCAAGTTCTCCGACCGTAACCCTTTCCTTAGTCTTGAAGACTTGAATTCGCGTACGGCAGATTTTTTTTTTTTTTTCCTTCCTTCCTTTTTCCCTTCCTCAAATCCCTCTCTCCCTCCTCCTGTTTCAGTGCATACTACTACTACTTACACCCATCACTAAATCATTCCGCCGCCAGTTTTTTTTTTTTTTCATGATACATAGTGCACAATCATTTTACAAAGCTTCCTATCGCACTTCTTGGAGGTTTCTGGCAATGCACTTACCACCACTGTGCGGCGTTTTCTTTTCCTCTTTCTTTTTTGATGGTGCACCTGTCCACACCTGTTGACATCAGCAATGTCTTTTCTTTTTTTTTTTTGGTCTTGATCAAGAATTTAAATTTTAAAACGTTCTTTTATTTCAAGGATAATGGAATAAGCACTCCTGTTCTTTTTTTTTTTTTTTTTTTTTTTACATCCAGTCCTTGTGTGTATGCAATTTTGTAAATTTTGTCATCTGTTCCTACGGGCACAAATGCCTACTCTTCTGAAAAGTGTGTGTGTGTGTGTGTGTGTGTGTGTGTGTGTGTTGTGTGTGTGTGTGTGTGTGTGTGTGTGTGTCTAGGGAACGTTTTGTCTGAGAATCTGACTCTAGATTGTCTTTGTTTTATGTTTGGGTACGGGGTAGCTCAGTGGTTAGAACACTTGCTTTCCCTAATCCAATGTCAAGCAGCATCGACCGAGTGTGGTTACCAGTTGGATGGGTGACCATTTGAACACCTTAGCTTCAGGACAGTCCACTATTCATCCAGCTATAAATGGGTACCTGGTCTCTTTAGGGTCAGGGAAGTTAAAGAAGTGAGGGAGACGAGATGGGGAGGTAGAGTGAGTGTGTGTGTGTGTGTGTGTGTGTGTGTGTGTGTGTGTGTGTGTGTGTGTGTGTGTGTGCGTGCGTGCTTGTGTGTGTGTATGTGTGTGTGTGTGTACTCGCGCGCGCGCGCGCGCGCGCGCGTGTGTGTGTGTGTGTTGTGTGTGTTGTGTGTGTCTGTGATCCTTGTTTCTCTAGCTCGGTCGGTACGTTTGTCTGTCCAT
>JASPKP010005880.1:2500-10000 GCA_030674155.1 Stramonita haemastoma | reverse complement strand
CAGCTGCAGACTGGAAAAGAAAAGGCAAATAATGGGTGGCGCTACACTTGTGGTGACGTGCTCACCCTGGGAAGAGCAGCCCGAATTTCACGCAGAGAAATCTGCTGTGACATAAATTGGTATAAAAATAAAAATGAATGTATAAATAAGGAAATTCGAAAGACAGCATCTTGCTTCCTACAAGCGTAAATCACTCGCATCCGCTGTAACCTACGACAATGTGTGTAGATAACTAATGGTTATGCATCATCATTAATTACGGGAAGCTACCTTCTTAAAAGTGAGGCGGTTTTTTTCTTCTCCCAGGTCTGCGAAGTTCCGTTTCTGAAAAAAAAAGATGATGATGATGATGATGATGATGATGATGATGATGATGATGGTGGTGATGATGGTGTGGTGTGGTGGTGGTGGTGGTGGTGGTGGTGGTGGTGGTCATGATGATGGTGGTGATGACGACGACGACGTCGACGACGTCGACGACGACGATGATGATGATGATGGCGGCGGCGATGATGATGATAATATTGGTGGTGGTGATGATGATGATTATGGCGGTGGTGGTGGTGATGATGATGATAGAGGTGATGATGATGATAGAGGTTTCTCGGACAGTAGTGAAAAATAGTAGTGGCAGAGATGATGATGATGGTGGTGACGACGATGATGAAGATGATGATGATGAGGTGTCTCTGTCATGATGTTTTCGAGGAAGAGGTTGAAGAGTACAGGTGAGAGAAGGCAGCCCTGGCGGACTCCAACCGTGGTCTTGAAGAACTCGCCCACGTGATTGTTCATGAAAACTGCACTTCTTGCATTCTCATACAGAGCCTTGATGACTTGAAGAACGGTTGGGGTTCGCCAGGGCTGCCTTCTCTCACCTGTACTCTTCAACCTCTTCCTCGAAAACATCATGACAGAGACACTGCAAAACCACCACACTTCCATCTCCATTGGTGGAAGACCCCTTTGCAACCTCAGATTTGCAGATGACATTGACCTCATGGGCAGCAGCAAACAAGAACTGCAAATCCTCACAGACAATTTAACAGATCGAGCGAGCGCATACGGCATGGAGGTCAGTACAGAGAAATCAAAGATCATGGTCAACAGCGCGAGTAATGACATCACGGGAATAAAGATGAATGGAGAAATACTAGATGAGGTGAGCCAATTCAAATACTTAGGCTCCATCCTAACAAAAGATGGCACATCAAACAATGAAGTGAAAGCTCGCATTGCAACAGCAACATCTGCTCTAGTCAGACTCGAGAGGATCATCAGAAGCAACAACATCAGCTTCTGCACCAAATACCACCTTTACAAATCCCTCGTGATATCTATCCTCCTATATGGCTGTGAATCATGGACTCTGACAGCAGAGTTAGAGAGGAGAATCCAAGCATTCGAGAACAAGTGCCACAGAAGACTCCTCAAAATATCATACAAAGAACACAAGACCAATAACTATGTGAAAGAAGAAATCAAAAAGCGTGTGGGCCCCCAAGAGCCTTTGCTCTCCACCATAAAGAGGAGAAAGCTGATGTGGTTTGGTCACACCACAAGACACAACACCCTAGCAAAAAACCATCTTGCAAGGAACAGTCGAGGGCAAGAGAAGAAGAGGCCGCCAAAAGAAATCATGGGTTGACAACATCAAAGACTGGACCGCCCAACCCCTGCAAACACCTCCTACTAGCCACACAGGATCGTGAAGCATGGAAAAAGATCTCTGTTGCGTCTTCTCTCATGTCCCCCCTACGTCCTTTGGGACATGGGACTGAGTGAGTGAGTGAGTGAGTGAAAAATATACACATTACGAAACCTTATCAAGTCACCATCTACTGGATAAGGTTGAGTTTGCACTTTCACAAGTGTGTCCACGCCATAACCCTCATTCGTTCAGGCGCTGACACACGGACCTTCCCGACCGTAGGGCTAGAGAGGTTGGGGTGAAAGAGCTCCCAAACGTCACGATTCCTCCTAAAGTATGTTTAGCATTTTTAAAGGAAAAATCTTGTTTGAACATTTTACATATATAATAATTATAACATACAGGGATCGGTGGTTTTGATGGATCGGTGGTCTAGATGTAACGCACCTGCCTAGAAATCAAAAAGTCCGGGCTTGAAGTGTGTGGTGGTTCGATCTCCGTTTGTACACGAAACTTTTTCCCCATTCACTAGACTAGACCGTGAGAGGTGGTAGTATGGGTGCTAGTCTTTCGGATGGAATGATCAACCAAGGTCCTGTGTGCAACACGCTTTTAGTGCACGTAAAAGAACCCTCGGCAAGAGTGTTGTCCCAGGCAAAGTTCTTTAGAAAAAAGCCAATCTGATAGGGAAACCAAATCTATGCAGACAGGAAAAGAAGGGGAAAAAAAGGTGACGCTACACAAGGAGAGCAGTCCGAATTTCACGCAGAAAAATCTGCCGTGACTTAAAGGGGTATACAATCCATTCACACACACACAAGAAACATCAAACCCATGAGACATTCTTCATTGTTTTTGTTTTTTTATATAATATATTGATTATGTTGCCAATGTTTTTTTATGTAAGTAACTCCTGTCCTTTATAGACACAAAAATGAAGAAGATCAATTATGAAGTCAAAGTTAGTGACAGTCACATCAGCATATATGTGTGTGAATGATCGGAATGCAAGCATTTGATTTGTTTGCTTTTCAAGGTTCAGCACTCTAAAAATTCCATTTGTTATTGTAATATGCGGATAGCAAAACACAAAAAAACAAACAAACAAACAAAATACGAACGAACCCAGCGCACTCACCGCGTTTCCCTCAGTGCATTGGGTTTATGCAGAGGTCAGACAAGCCGATTTTGTCATACAAGTAAGTAGTAGTGTAATGTATTATGGATTCCTCTTTTCGCAGACACATTTCCATGAGACTCTAGAAACTCAATCTACTAACAAGATTTATGCTGGAATTACTGAATGATGCAAATCTGTCTGATTATTCTGGGAAAGAAAAGAAAAAAAACAGCAACAAACTGTTCACAGCATTTCGCTGGCAAGCACATTTCCATAAGTAGCTAGAAATTGGATCTACTGGAAGGCTGGTGTTTGGCAATACATAAGGCTGGTAATGTAAATCAGTGTGAGTATTCCACAGAAAGCTGTCTCTCGTGTGTGCTTTTCTGTGTAGATTCATCTACTTGAATGCAACCATGGATTAAAAGAAACTGCACACACACACACACACACACACACACACACACACACACACACACACACACACACACACACACGCATACCCACGCGCGCGCGCGCACACACACACACACACACACACACACACACACACACACACACACACCACACACACACACACACACACACTTGTAATTTGTCTGATATCACTTACTGTGAAACGACGTTGAATTAAACAACACACGCACACGCACATACATCTTTCGGATGAGACAATGAACCGAGGTCTCATGTGCGTACGCACACCGAACATCTTGTGCACACGTTAAAACCCGTTCCGCTTTTCTTTTCGGAAGAGTAGGACCTCTCTCTCTCTCTCTCTCTCTCTCTCTCTCTCTCTCTCTCTCTCTCTCATCTCCTCTCTCTCTCTCTCTCTCTCTCTCTCTCTCTCTCTCTTCATTTTTCTTTTCTTTTTCCCCATTTATTCCCTTGTACGCTGTCATTCTTTCCTATTGCCTACTTTTCTTTTTCATGTAGTTCTACATGTTTTTGTATATTTTCTTCTTACCTTTCCATTACAAAATACCTGTGCAGTGACTTTTGAGGGGTTGATTTAAATCAATACATGTTATTAAAGGTAAAAGTAAGGTAAGGTGCTCCCATAACCTATGTGGTCGTAGGGGAGCGAGGCATCAGAGACCTCAGCTTCTCTAGGGGCCAGCATATTGAGGGCGGCGCCCATCTCCTCTACCTCGCTGCTTCGCCTTCCCTGACCCTAAAGAGGGCAGGTACCCATTTACAGCTGGGTGAACTAGAGGGACTGTACTGAAGCCAAGGCGCACAAACGGTCACCCATCCAACTGGTAACCACACTCGATGCTGCTTAACTTTGACTGGGGGAAAGCGAGTGCTCTGACTGACCACTTAGCTATCCTGCTACCTCATTAAAGGTGTTATTAAAAGTGTTTTTAAAAATCAGCTTTCACAGTTTGAACAAATTAAAGCCTACCAGCTGCCATGTAAAACTGAACTTGTCATTGTTGTTGAGCACATTATAAGTTTTTAGCTTGTCGCTATTCTGTTACAAGTGTGTGTATGTATGACTTTCTTTGGATACAATTTTGTTTTAAACCAAATACAATTACTTGTATCTCTATGATCAATTGGAAATATAAAAAAAATTGTATTTTGAAAAAGAGAATATGTTAGTTATTAACTAAGTTATTCGTGAACTACTACCCTATGTCTTCATAATCTACCTCGTCCTTCGGATGACTCTATAAACCAAGGTCCCATGTGCGAACGCATGCAGAACATCTTGTGCACACATTAGAAAAGTTATTATACCTCACTCGCAAATAAAATTTTAAAAAATCGTCCAAACCAAATTCCCTTTAAAAGAACCTAACTCGTTAACTTTTTCAACACACTCTCTAATCTTCCTGATAACTTCAAGGCCACTGATAAAAAAACCGCATAAGTGAGACCACACTAATCTCCCCCTGTGCCTGCCCCCTTATCTCCCCTTCAACAGAAAAATGGTGGCTTGACCAGTCCACTTTGGACGTTGAACACTCGTGTCATTCAACCCCTCTTCTGTGGAGCTAGTGGCGGAAACAGAGCACACGAGTTTTCCCAGTGTACATGGTTTGGTCGAGATGGTCAGCCAGCTTTGATTTTGTCCGGCGCCACGAAAATGATGCCGTAAGATAAGGTCTAAAGTTCAAGGCTGTTTTCGCACTTATTGTTTTTCTACAAATGGTGTGTGTGTTGTGTGTGTGTGTGGTGGGGGGGGGGGGGGGGGGGGGGGGGAGTAGATAGGGTGGGAGGAGGAATCTAGATAAGAACAAGTTGTAAAGTCAGTTGGTAGGGGGTAGGGGGTGGGATGGAGTAGGAAAGGGTGAGGAGGAGGGGGGGGGGGCGGGTGCTTAGGGTGTAGGCTTGTTGCTGATTAAAAAAAAAGTAGGACTGATAATATGCTGGTTGATTTTTTAACACACCATAATTGATAAAGTCATTCCACTTTATTTCTTTATCCCCCTCCCTGCCCCCCTCCTCCCCAAGAAAGCATAATTGATAATGTAGTTCAAGTTTTTTTTCTTTGCCAAAAATAAAAACAAACAAGAACACGAAAAGCATAGCTACTAAAATCATTTACAAGTTTGTGTTTTTCCACATAGTCCAAAAAATCGAACATACTTAATGGCAAAAATAGATCATAAAAAACAACCCCTATCCCATACCCCACCCAACGCTATAAAAACAACCAAACAAAAAACAACAACAAACAAAAACCTAACAAACACCACTACCACCACCCCACCACCACCACAACCACAACCAACTTTATTGTTTCTGGCATTTCTGAACTTGTTTTTGTTTGAGTCTTCTGATCCGAGGTCGTTGGTTTGTGGGTCATGTTGTTTACCCACATGATTATTCAGCGGAGCATATTCATTCTGTAACAGTGGAGCATATTTGTCACAAACCAGCGACAGTTTTCATTCAAATTCAATGGCGAAGTCCGTATCAGTGATACCGAATATTTGTGAGAGCTCGGTAGTACTTAAATCTAGGAGGCACAGTTGTTTAACGATAATATCTGGTTTTATGGCCAATGTTTGGGGACATTTTTGTTCCGTTTTTGTACTTAGTTAATTTTTTTCCGGGGTGGGGGGGGGGGGGGGGCGGTTAGATTGGATTGTTTGTCTAGTGGCAAGGCATCTGCCACATGTTCGAAAGAACGGATGACAACATTTACAAAACTGCCTGCTCACAGGAACTGGGCGCAAAAATGCAGATGAATGTTCATTCTATTATATTCGAAATGAAAGTTTGTTGTTGTTTTTTTCAAGCGAGAAGTGCAGGATCAATCCCTGTTTGAGCTGAAACTCTTCCCCCATCCATCCACTTGACCTTGAGTAAGTAGTCTGGGTGCTAGTCTTTCGAGGAGACGATAAAGCGGGTTTATGTGTGCAACATACATTCAGTACATGAACTTGTTTTTATCTATAGGTGTATTTTATTGTGACGGGGCGGTAATTAGATTACTTCCCATGCGATCGGAACTGCCAATCGCAGCGTCGTGGATCTATCGTTAGATCCACACCTGTGAATTGTGCGACGTTCTGTATTGTTGGGGGGTGATCGAAAACCGTCCGTTGCATGACCTTTGCCCGTAGATTAAAATGTAGTATTTATGCAGTCTCTTTTTAAAGAGGTCACATTCCCACTGTCTGACCGTACTGTCGTCCCCGAAAAGTTGTACAGAGACGTCAGCAGATCAATTTTAATATCTGCACTCTGTTACAAAGTGGCGCTGCGAGCAGGATGGAAAGAACTTGGGGCTACTGATTTGAACGTCAAATACGCTGGTCAGTACCCACTGGGTCTCGGGACGCGGCACAAAGTCAGCGGTGGTGGATGTGACGGGGCGGTAATTAGATTACTTCCCATGCGATTGGCATTTCGATCGCATGGGAAGTAATCTAATTACCGCCCCGTCACATTACAGTTTAAGGCTTTAACAAATCATGATAGTATATAATTTTGGTGATTTTTTTCCCCTTAGCTTAGATGCTCGATGAAAAAGTAAATCGATGCTTTTTCAATGTACCATCTGGAAATAAAAATTTTACTTGACTTGACATGTAAAAGAACCCACTGCTGGCAACAAGAGACTTGTTCCTGGCAAACCTCTGCAGACAATAGAAAGGCCACACTCTCATGGGGTAAGAAATAGACCTCCTGCAGAGAGGAAAATAAAGAAAAAAAAAATCCGGGGGGGGGGGAGAGGGGGGGGGGGGGGGGGCACTGTTGTGGGTGGGTGACGTGTTCTCCCCGGGGGAGAGTAGCCCGTATTTGACGCCAAGAAATCAGCTGTGACTGAACGTGGTATACAATACAATACAATACAATACAATACAATACAATACATACAACAGTAAAATACAACACAGTAAAAATACAATACAATCTACTTACAGTACAACACAACACAATAAAATACAATGCAAAGCAACGCAAAGCAATATATTAAATAATAATAATAATAATAATAATAATAATAATAATAATAAACATATGGGATTTTTATAGCCTGAATCTTGTAGAGTACACAAATCAAGTACAATACACTGCAATGCATTACAATACAATTCAGTGCGCTAGATACTGTGTAGGCTACTCAGTTATCGCTGCTGTCACAGTCTGAAACACTCGATACAGCCGAGCTTTTGGGGATTTGATATTTACAATCCATTATGTTTGATAATTATGTGCGAATTTAGTGTCCCATCCCACCCCCCCCTCAACCCCCTCCATCGCTTTA
>JASPKP010005878.1:0-15096 GCA_030674155.1 Stramonita haemastoma | reverse complement strand
TTGAGGCTTACTTCTGAAGAGAAAATAATGTTACATTGTGAGTGAAAGAATTATCTGTAGTAGGCACTGTGCAGGGATCAGAGAAAAGCGGTAAAACAGGAGTGGGGAAAAAGTTAATTTTAGTCCAAGTGTACACACGTGTGGCAAACAGTACATGACTTCTTTGTAAATCTGACTCGCTTTTTAATCAAGTTTTAAATTTAAAAGAATGTATTGCGTATCTAAACTGCCTTGATTTACTGTGCTGGAGGCAGTGACAGTGCTACAGACTGATCTGCTTAGGGTGATAGCAGGGGAAACTAGCAGACATTTCAGAATGCACTGACCGAAATCGAAACCACCAAGACCAAATCCACAGTTGAACCAAACCAGCTTCCACGTAAGATGGGAGTCTTTTGTCATTGTTCCTGTTGCATTTGTTCATAGAATGTCTGTGCCTTAAGTCTTGGCAGGCTGTGTTGTGGTTCTTCCTGAAGTACTGAGTGATATGACTGACCATTCTTTGAGCATTGCATGCAGGATGTCTTTGCCCTAAATCTTTGCAGATGGTTGTGCATGAAAGAGTATGGAACCTAAAGACCAATCTGGATTTTGTTATCGGGTGTCTTAAGATTCAGTGTGTGGGTGGCTAAGGAGTCATGTATGCATGCATCGGCGCCTGTTCTTAAAAGATGTAAGAGCAAGTTAATATATATTCTCACTATCATGCTGGTTTAAAGCATGAAATTTGAAGCAAAGATGTATATTGTGGGGTCTTGTATGAAATGTGAAACTTTTCAGTGATATGTTCATTGCTGAATTTCTCCTAAAAAGATAAGAATGCTTACAGAATAGTAAACAGTCATTTTGGGGCTGTCTGCAGATAGGAGATGAGAGAGTAAGAGAATAATTGTGCTCTTTTGTTGGGATTATTCATTACAGAGGAGAGAGTCTGTGAATATATTTATTGGTTTAGTTGTTCTGGAAAAAGAAGAGCCAATGAATATGTCCATAGTTGTGCTGATCATAGCAGATAATGGAGCAAATGAATATGTTCCTTCTTACCATTGTTCTGTGGATGTTTGTAAAAGAAGAGAGAGCGTATAAACATTTTCTTTCTTGGGTTGCAACAAACATGCCCAACTCTTTTTTTTCCCCCAAACTTCATTGACAAGTTCATGGAGAAATGGTTGAAGAATCATGATTAGCTGCAGAATGATTTGTGATACCATTGGCAATTGAATGTCAGTAGTATGCAACATGTTATGTAACTATGGTGTGTGTGTGTGTGTGTGTGTGTGTGTGTGTGTGTGTGTGTGTGTGTGTGTGTGTGTGTGTGTTTGCATGGATGCATTTGTCTATGCTTGAGTGTGTGCATATGTGGGCGCAATGAGATGTGTTGTGTGTGTGTGTGTGTGTGTGTGTGTGTGTGTGTGTGTGTGTGTGTGTGTGACAGACAGACAGACAGACAGACAGACAGAGATGAGTTACTAATACTTAATTGTACTATACTCTGTACCAAGATTCTGTCCTTATCAAGATAGGCAGCACTATGATCTTGACAATACAATTTTTTATATCTTATTTTCCTTTTTGTTTTTACCTATCTATCTGTGACTTTTTTTTTGTTTGATCTTTGCTTATTCTCTGCAAACAGTAACTGCAAGGAGTGGAAAAGCAGCAAAAAGGGTTGGGTTTTGCAGCAGAGAGCATTATCAGTATTCAGTATTCAAATATACCCCTAAGGAATTTAGGTACAGTAAGGGGAAAAGGGTGAATGTGCAATAAATCAAATTGTGAGTTTATTTTTATTTTTGTTTTCGTTTTTTTAATTAAAAAGAAAAAGATTCCTCGAAGAAAAGTCATGAAGAGTGGACAGTGACTTTAGATATGTGATTTTAATGAATGTACCAGTGGTATGCTAACAGATTCTTGTCTGTCCCATTCCCACACATTGGTATAGATCTGTTTTGGTTTTTGTCAGAGAGGATTTGGTGGAAAGTCAGAGGTGGGAAAGAGGGCAACGGAGGGAATGGAAAGTGGAGACTTCATTTTTTTCTGTTTTTTTTTCTTTTCCTTTCTCCTTTCTTTCTGTATCCCTTTTTCGTTGGCTTTTTCTTTTTTGCTGCATGTGGGTATTGATGCTAGTTCAAGATTCATGTGAATATAATATACTTTCTGCTTTTTCTCTCAGTCACTCAATACTACCTTGTACAGGGAAAAAACATTGGCAAGTCAGAATAAAAACATTTTCAAAAGAGGTTTGTAGTCATTCTCTGGTATCTACATTGGTGTAGCCATGTAATAAATCTTTCATGTGAATTGATAATGCACATATTTTGTAAGAATGAATGAGACTATGTTTTTTATGACTGTAAGAATGGCATGCTGTGGAATTCTGATATATATGTGCACATGTATTTCAATGAATGTAAGAGTGGCATGGACTTGAATTGTGATTGGACCTTTTTAATTGTATGACAGAATGCATTGTGTGACTGGTTTAGAGGCTTGAACTGCAGATTGTTGGTGTAATTCAAAATCAATGTGCAATTGTTCCTCAAAGTAGTTTGCACTGATTCTGATACCTATGTGCGGCAATAGTACAAGCTGGACTAGAACAGTATTTATTACCTATGCATGGTCTCCTCTTCTTTGTTCCCACTCTCAAGGTGCATGAAAACTTGAAATATTATTATTATTATTATTGTTTGAGCGCTGGACTGTTTTTGTACTCTGGATCTGTATGATGGCAGTGTGTTTGTACCTGTTATTGGAGTGCTTTGTAGTATGTTTGTACCTCACCTGTTATTGGAGTGCTTGACTCTGTAGTCTGGATTGGTATGCTGGTAGCATTTTGTATCTGTTTTTGGAGGGCTTGACTCTTCTTTTGTGTGTGTGCTGGATCAGTATGTTGGTAGTGTGCTTGTGTGTATGGGGAAAATATTGACCATTCTACTCAATCCAGTTTTCAGTGGTGCTGCCCTGTCTGTGACACAACAGTTCTGAATGCAGAACAGATTTGCCTACCATATCCCAGCTGTTTGGGTATTCTGTTCATGGGAAATGAATGTTTGTTCATAAAAGGGAGAATCGGAATATTTCTTTGCGAAATAAATATATGAATACTATATGGACTAAAAAGTACCCAACCCAATCCCCTTTAAAAAAAAAAGTTATATATTATGTGCATAAATAAGTTGATAAATAAAGGGTGTTTTTCAGTTTCATCACATAATTGCATATTATAAGTTGTTTTTTTGTAATGGAAAAGTCCAAACAATGACTATGTGGTGAATACCCACACAAGATGATTGCAGTTAAATTTTCATCTCAGATCAGGCTCCAGTTTTTTCAGGTACATTTTGGATGGAAACAATTAAATAAGTGTTTTCTTGTTTCTCCTATTCCTGAATATATTTCCCAATATCTGCATGCACGTCACTGTGTGTAACAGGTGTGAATTTAAGTGTGTGCAATGGATGTTGAATGCAGTTGATATTGAAGTGTGAGTGATAAAAAAAATCTGTTACAACTGTTGTTCTGAGCTAGGTGCTCATTGGTTCTGGTCCTTAGTCAACTGCTCAGTGGTTATTTGCTGATATTCAAAGGACTTGTGATATGCTCCCGTTAGTGATCATGTTCATGGTGATGATGATGATGACTGTAGCGGTGGTATGACAATATATTATGCAGAATTTAAAAGGTTCCAGTCTTTTTGTACACTGTATGCTTTGTTGTCTTGCTCACAAGAGAGAGAGAGAGAGAGAGAGAGAGAGAGAGAGAGAGAGAGAGAGAGAGAGAGAGAGAGAGAGAGGCAGGCAGGCAGGCAGGCAGGCAGGCAGGCAGGCAGGCAGGCAGGCAGGCAGACACACACACACACACACACACACACACACACACACACCACACACACACACACACACACACCGACAGACAGACAGAGAACTTTGTGTGTATGCATGCTATTTTCGTGTGTGTCTGTGGATACGGGTGGGTGTGGACTGTTGTGCACGCATGCACGCACACGCACACAAACGCGCGCGCACGCACACACACACACACACACACACACACACACACTCTCTCTCTCTGTCTGTGTTTCTCTCTCTTTCACACACACACACACGCACACACACGCACGCACGCTCGCATGCGCGCACACACACATACAAACACACATACATACACACACACTCTCTCTCTCTCCCTCTCCCTCTTTCTTTCTCTCTCTAACACTCACGCACACACAAACATATACACGCACGCAAGCACGCACACACACACACACACACAAAACACACACACACACACACACACACACACACACACACACACACACACACACACACACACATAGAGAAAAAAATCCTGTCCCTATTGCGCAAAAGAATGGCTTTTTTTTTTTACTTGCATCATGCTGTTCTCAGAAAGAGAACCAGAATTTCATGTTGAGAAAAATCATGGGTGCTCCATGAAAAAAGCTGATATAACATTACTGCACAAATAAAGTCCCCGTGAAGAAGGGGGTTGGTGTGCAATGATAATGCAACACAAAATGTCACATCACAATCCAGCTAAGACTTTTAGACTGACCACTTGGTTGGGGACACACCCTATGACATCCCTGGCATCCTTTTGAAGAAGGTGAAGGTGTCCTAAAACCTATGTGGTCGTAGGGGAGCGAGGCATCAGAGACCTCAGCTTCTTCAGGGGCCAGCATATTGAGGGCGGCGCCCATCTCCTCCCTCGCTGCTTTACCTTCCCTGACCCTAAAGAGGGCAGGTACTCATTTACAGCTGGGGGAACTGAACTGACGCCAAGGCGCGCAAACGGTCACCCATTCAACTGGTAACTACATTCGATGCTGCTAAACCTTAGCTTGGGAAAGCGAGCGCTCTGACCACTGAGCTATCCCGTCCCCGAAGGATCCCCAAGTTAAGGGCACAACGATTCACAAGGTGTTTAATATTAAATATATCCGCAAAAAAGTTTGGTATTTCTAGATGATGAAAAAGTGTGTTGCTGTAAGGTAGCACAGAGGACGATGCTTCAGTCTCATTGTGGGGCTAAAACTGGAGTCAGGCATGGTCCTAACTCAAGATGCACAGCACTCGTTGAAAGGTTTCATTTTGTTGTTTTATTTGAGTTTTCTTTCTTTTTTTTGTTGAAATCTTGTTCAAAGCTTGGATAAAACCATTTTCAAAATGAGAGGGAAGTTGTAACTGGTTGCCTGCAGGCTACTTGTTTTCCTTCACTGCTATGTCCCCAGTAACGTGCTTATATTCATGCAATCATCTCCGCCCATGTATGTAGCCTATAGATACGTTCTCAAGTTCTCAGCAGTTGTGATGAGTCGGACGGAGTGCTTGCTCTGGATACACTGTGTGTTAAGTTGAGGATCTCGACAACAAGTTGTTTAGTGTTAAAAGAGGTAGATTTCTAATTGATTGTTTCCTTATAATCATTTAATGTTGATACACATTAGAGGGGGCGGGATAGCTCAGTGGTCAGAGCGCTCGCTTTCCCCAAGTCAAGTTAAACAGCGTCGAGCGTGGTTACCAGCTGGATGGGTGACCGTTTGCGCGCCTTGGCTTCAGTGCAGTCCCCCAGTTCACCCAGCTGTAAATGGGTACCTGCCCTCTTTAGGGTCAGGGAAGGTAAAGCAGCGAGGGAGAGGAGATGGGTGCCGCCCTCAATATGCTGGCCCCTAGAGAAGCTGAGGTCTCTGATGCCTCGCTCCCCTACGACCACATAGGTCATGGGACACCTCTACCTTTACCCTTTACACGCTTTACGGTCAGCAAGTGTGGAAAAGTCTTTTGGCAGCACTACAGAACGTAAACACAGGGGGACAATGACCGCAAGTGACCACAGCTTTGTGAGAGCCAGGGAGCGTAAATCAGGTGGTAAACAAGGAAGCGTGAACCAAAGCAGATCATTTTATCTTCTATCTTTAGTCCTCTTGTGTACGTTTTGAGAACCCCAATGGTCTTCCCACTGAGTCTGCCTTGTTCAGATTTTGGTACTTCAGGTTGTGCACAGCGTGAAGCAGGCAGAATGCTTAAGCAGGCTTGGTCAGCAGCCACACAGTGCATCACTCATTGTCTGCTAGGGGTTCATGTCCATCGTCTGGCACCAGCATTTATTTATTTATTTATTTATCAGTCTATATATTTATTTATTCTTTTATATTGAGGATAATGGAATAAGCACGCATGAGCTTTTTCACATCCAGTCCCCGTTTGTATGCAGTTGTGCAAATCTTGTCATCTTTTCGCACCGGCACACAATGGCCTACTCTTACGAAAAGCAGAACAGGATTTAACTTGTGTGCAAGATGTTTTGCGTGCGTTTGCACATGGGGCCTCGGTTTATAGTCTCATCTGAAAAACTTTTGGGGAGAGTGGAGTCAGCACTGATGTTAACTCCAGAGGAAAAAATCCCCTCGACCGGGAATCGAACCCGGGTCGTCAAATTGCGAGCGCAATGTTCTGACCACTAGGCATCCCGTGCTCGAGGCTATCCAGAGAGAGAGAGAGAGAGAGAGAGAGAGAGAGAGAGAGAGAGAGAGATGGACTGGGTGTTAGTCTTCCCGATGAGACAATAAACCGAGGCCCCGTGTGCACCAGGCATTCAGCGCACGTAAAAGAACCCACGGCATAAAGACAGTTGTTTCTGGCAAAACTCCCTGGAAAAGAAGCCACTCCGATAACAAATACACATGCAAAAAGGAAACCCTCCCAAAAAAGTGGGTGGCGTTGCTTTTGTGGCGACATGTTCTTCCCAGGGAGAGCAGCTCTGTTTCACGCAGAGATACCTGTCATAACTGAAAGTGGTATTCAGTTCAACCGCGAAGATCACTTGTGGGGTTTAGAAATGTGTGTAGGCTATCATAATCACTGTGATCAATATAATCTGGTATCTGTTTCTTCTGGTAGCCTATTAGTCTGAAATCATAATTGTTTTTCTTGGTAAGAACTCGGACAGAAAAAAAACGACCCCCTCCCCCCCAAAAAAAAAAAAAAAAAAAAAAAAGAAAGAAAGAAGAAGAAGAATAAAACTACCCACCCCCACCCCCCAAGAACAATGGCATGATAAAAAGCAAAATGATGTCATGAAGATCCAAACACCAAAAAATAAGTGGATCTCCAAATTTGGGTCAAGTCGGCCTAGATGACGTCAGACGCGGAGCGGGGATGCCACCTGGTGGCTGTGAGTGACCAAAGACCGAGCATTACCATGTTTATGGTCCGTTGTCTGACCAAGGGGATGTAAACCTCTGTGTGGTCACTGACCCTATAATCGGTCAGTTTTGTTGTTTCTCTGTGGTCAGCTTGTATCGACCAGTTGCTGCCACAGGGGATGATCAGTTTGAACTTTATAATAATATCCTGGAAAAAAATTCGGCCTCTTTTTTGGGGGGAGGTGTTTGAGAATAAAAGGGAAAGTATTATAGCGTATGCAGATTATAAAGCAGGGAATGTACTTTTGTGATAACACGGACTGTGAACAGACTTGAAAATCATCAAAGAAGTTTGGAAGGGTGATGTATGCTCTCTCTTTTCTCTCTCTCTCTCTCTCTCTCTCTCTCTCTCTCTCTCCTCTCTCGGCCCGCCGGCAGAAATAGGAATCAATGACAGCCGTGACAGGCAAACATAAGATGTGCATTTTGGCAGTCAGAGTATTTCTTGGTAAACAAGTGCAGTGCTACGAAAAATTGATTATAGAGAATCAGATATGGACCCTCAATTTATTGGTATTTCTATAATGAAATGTGTAAGATATGGCCAGGAGTTTAAAATACAATTCATTGGGGGAAAAATCTTCTCGAACGGGAATCGAACTCGGGTCGTCAAATTGTGAGCGCAATGTTCTGACCACTAAGCTATCCCGCCCCCCCCCCCCACCCATTTGAGATTTGCATCTCGCACATCGTCTTTTTTTGTTTTTATTATTATTATTATTATTATTATTATTATTTTTTGCACGACAACGTCTGTGCAGACCCGCCAGTACCCGTGTCCTGTTTTTGTGTAAACACAACGGAAAAAATTAGAAATGGAATGTGATCATTCAATTCAGTAGGTCTATTCGTTTTGGATGTTAGTTTGACAGGATCCGGAAGTACGAACGGTATGTTCGTTCGGCCAGCATGCACCGGGGTTGTTAACAGCCCATTAGGTTCTGTATTGGAGAAGCAGCTGTGGATTTCTTGTCAGATAGTTACGTACATTCCCACATGCAGTGATCTCTAGTTGGATGCTAAATACATGAAGCATTTGTCTGGAGTTAACATCAGTGCTGACTCCACTCTTCCCTAAAGTCCTTCGGATGAGACAATAAACCGTTTTTGTGCACACGTTAAATCTTGTTCCGCTTTTCGTAAGAGTAGGCCATTGTGGGCCGGTGGGAACAGATGACAAGATTACACTCACTTGCATTTCACCAAACATGTTAATAATGGTCAAACTGCTGACCGCTGAACATTAATGGAAGAAGAAGAAGAAGAAACTTCATTGCCAGGCACTGCCAGTGACACAGGAACCAAATGGCAACAGAATTTTAGGGTTAAACTGTCAAACGGTTTTCTTCTTTTCACCACCCTACCAGTTCTCTGTTTATGACTGTCGGAGAGACCCCTAGGCCTATATACATGTAGCTGTTTGTTGGGTTTTTAAAATTTTGTTTTCTTTTTTGTGCTGCTTCATGTTCTGCAACGTTCATGACCGCTATTCCCATGCCACTCAGTTCAGGCTTTCCTCCCTAGCCACACCAAGATAGCCTAATGGGGAGGGGATAGCCTTGTGGTCAGAACATTGTGCTCGCAATTTGATGACCCGAGTTCGATTCCCGTTCGAGGGAATTTTTCTCCTGGAGTTAACATCAGTGCTGACTCCACTGTCCCCAAAAGTCCTTCGGATGAGACTGTAAACCGAGGCCCCGTGTGCGAACGCACGCAGAACATCTTGAGCACACAGGGACTGGATTAAAAAAAAAAAAAAGCACACGCGTGCTTATTCCATTATCCTCGATATAAAAGAATAAACAAATAAATAAATAAGATTCGTTGTGCCGATCGAACCACCAAGGTCAAAAGTCTGTGGAGAGTTTTTCAATTTCAGGCCGCTGTGGGGCCACCTGCAAGAGGGGCCCTGCTATACTGTTGGGTCACTTTTGGTAACCCCGACATACTTATATTAGTTGATTGTTGAGGATACACAGGCCTACACTAATCAGAACAAAGTAGATGAATTTTCTGAAAATTCCTCTGTTTCGAGGTTGGTTCAACTAACACGATATTTAGTTATTCAGTAGGGAAAGAAACAAAAAGTTGGTGGTGGGTTGATACAGCCCCTAAATCGGATAGCCCCACTGGGACTTTAGTATAACCATCAGACAAGCAAAATGCATATAGGAATGTATATACCAAGTAACAAAACTTGCCAGGTTACAGTAATTATCAAAACATAAAATAATATTTTTAAAAAAGCTCTTGTGAAGAAATAGGAGGAAAACAACCAACCAGCCAATTATGAGAAAAACAAGTTGAAAGTGATTTCTCTCTCTCTCTCTCTCTCTCTCTCTCTCTCTCTCTCTCTCTCTCTCTCTCTCTCTCTCTCTCTCTCTCTCTCTCTCTCTCTCTCTCTCTCTCTCTCTCTCACACACACACACACACACACACTCTCTCTCTCTTCTCTCTCTCTCTCTCTCTCACACACACACACACACACACACACACACACACACACACACACACACACACACACACACACACACACACACACACACACACACACACACACACACACACACACGCGCACACACAAACTGGATTAGTAAGGGGGAAGGCTTTTGTCCTCCGATTTGCGAAACATTTTCTCACCGGTCGACCGTCACCCTGTGCAGCATGCAGATATAACTACGCGCGCGCGCACGCACGCACGCCCCCCCCCCTTCCCACACAGACAGACAGACAGACAGACAGACAGACAGACAGAGACAGAGAGAGAGAGAGAGAGAGAGAGGAGAGAGAGAGAGAGAGAGAGAGAGAGAGAGAGAGAGAGAGAACGCAACACTCGTCTTCCATCCTGGTCAGCCTAGCTAGTACAGGCTAGTGGGCGTGTTGTCAGATGCTGTGGGGGGATTAGGCCTACTAGTACTATGCTACCTGGCTATAAAAGCGGTCCTTGGTGCCAGACACGGTGCCAGTAGGTTCAGGACCATCTCTGTTGTCTGCAGCTGGTACTACACCCACAGAAGGTTGCAGACTTATCAGACAACTTGGTAGTAGGGGTTAGGCTAGTTAGTCACAACACTTCGCAG
Source organism: Stramonita haemastoma (assembly GCA_030674155.1). Classification (NCBI taxonomy): domain Eukaryota; kingdom Metazoa; phylum Mollusca; class Gastropoda; order Neogastropoda; family Muricidae; genus Stramonita; species Stramonita haemastoma. The sequence continues at coordinate 4,791 of JASPKP010005878.1, read as the reverse complement.
ACTTGTAGGATTCTTGTGTGTCGTTTGAGATACACTGACTGACACTACGGTAGTGATTTTTTTGCAAGTAAGTGGTTGGGTTATTAATGTATTTTATTTTTCTTTTCGTCTTGTTTTTTGTCCTCTCTTTCTTTGTGGTGTGATTTAGATTTGTTGTTGTTGTTATTTTGATTTTTGAGAAAAAAACTTCTTTGTTTGCGATTTGGCAGGAGTTTTGTCTTTTTTTGGTCTGTATTTCTTTTTATTTCTTCCCTTTTGTGCACTTTGCATGTAAAGCGTAATAATTATGTTTAGCTCATACACACACACACACACACACACACACACACACACACACACACACACACACACACACACACACACACACACACACACACACACATGCCTTCAATTGCTTCGAGAAGCCTTCCATTTCAAGAAAAAGAAATGTTCCGGCACAAACTGCCGTTTTGTTTTGTTTTGTTTTGTCGCCATTGAGAATCGTTCTACGATGTTTTACAGTATATTGTTATCGGAAACTTTCTGTTAATCGGACTTCCAACCTACGAGTCTACGGTTCTCTAAAGAATGATTTGAAGCATGTCTATGGAATATTTGAACGTTACTATACGAGCATAGCTTTCCTTCTTGAACTGATGTCAGCAGATCCTGGTATAGTAGACCAATGTGTCGTTAGTTGGATTGGCACAATAATGATTTTTGTTTGTTTGTTGTTGTTGCTTAAATTTTTTTTTTTTTTACAATAATGGTTTGTTAGTAACATACCTCTGCTGTTTGATGCCTTGTAGTCACACCTCCTTTCCACTTCTGAATATCGTTTCTCTATACTGTCAGGATTCATGGCTTGAATGCGTATGGGAGGACGGTGCATACCGTTGCCAGCATAAACCGTTCCTTGTGTTTCATGGAGACGGCTTTGCATTCTACACAGGCTGCTGGATTGGCAGGGGATTTTCCCCTGGAGTTAACATCAGTGCTAACTCCACTCTCCACAAAAGTCCTTCGGATGAGACAATAAACCGAGGCCCCGTGTGCAAATGCACGCAGAACATCTTGCGCACACGTTAAGTCCTGTTCCGCTTTTCGTAAGAGTAGTCCATTGTGTGCCGGTGGGAACAGATGACATGATTTACAGAACTGCATTCACACGGCGACTGGATGTAAAAAAAACACATGAGTGCTTATTCCATTATCCTCGATATAAAAGGATAAAATAAATAAATAAAAGAATTATTTAGCGGTTTTTCTATTGAGGAGATTTGTGTGACTATTCTCGGTGCATATTTTAGCAGCTTTGATATGGCTGTGTTTCCATTGTGATTTCATGGTCGAAAATTGTATATGTAAATATCTCCGAAGTGGGAGTAGGGTTACATTCATGGTGGTAAAAGCGGTTGTACAGGCACAACATCACCATTGTGAACGTCAGAGATCTAGCCCAGGAACGAAAAACAAAAGTGTAAATTAATGGGAGCCTGGCCTGGACATACATCTGCAGGCCTAGTACAATTTGAATACCTGTTGTTGTTGTTGTTGTTGTTTGTTTTATTTTGGTTTTCTTTTTGAAAGTCTGTGCAGATTTAAGAAAAGATTTTGTAGTAAATGTATTCTTTCTAATTGTAATCGCTGAATAGATTTTTTTTTTTGATGACTTTCGTGGAAAATCTAAACTGCTAAAAATTATACATATAAATTATATATATATATATATATATATATATATATATATATATATATATATATATATATATATATATATATATATATATATATATATATATATATATATATATATATATATATATATATATATATAAGATCATTTCTGGGGTAGGATTCCTTTCTTTGACTTCTACACTTTTGGATCAATGATTTGTTCCTTCGAATTTTGCTTTCCTTTACAAAGTATTTCTCCCTGGTAAACCTTCATATAATAAAAAAAACACAAAAAACAACAGTTCTTGAATTTTTCTGACCACCTTTTCTTTCTTTCTTCTGTGTGCTTCTTTCTTTCTTTCTTTCTTTCTTTCTGTCTGTCTTTCTCAATTTATGTCTTTCTCTCTTTCTTTCTTTTTTACTTACTTTCTTTCTTTCTTTCTTTCTTTCTTTCTTTTCTTTCTTTCTTTCATCCATTTTTATCTATTTTTCTGTTTTGCCTGCAGCATTGTAGGTAGTTGAAGACCAGAGACAGACGAGAACCATGGCCACCAGAGCATGCCGGCTGCTGCTGCAGAGAGTGCCCAGGAGGCTGAAGCAGACACGCCACACCACCACCCTCTGCCTCCACCCCTTCACCGACCTCCACCCCCTGCACAAAGCGGAAGAAGTCAATGACCACGTGACTTCCGGTCCCCCTGGATTGCGGGACATGCCAGGACCTCGGAGTGTGCCGGGCATTGGGGCCATGTGGCAGTATCTGCCCGCAGGTACTTGGCTTCTGTCCTGCATAGTCCAGACCGATCCTATCCGACCTCGTTGTTTATAAAGGGAGACAGGATAGCCTCGTGGTCAGAACATTGCGCTGGCAATTTGACCACCTGAGTTCGACTCCCGTTGGAGGGGATTTTTCCCCTGGAGTTAACATCAGTGCTGACTCCACTCTCCCCAATAGTCTTTGGATGAGACTGTAAACCGAGGCCCCGTGTGCGAACGCACACAGAACATCTGGCGCACACGTTAAATCCTGTTCCGCTTTTCGTACGAGTAGGCCATCGTGTGCCGGTGGGAACGGATTGACATTTACAAAACTGCATACACACTGGGACTGGATGTAAAAAGCACATGATTGCTTATTCCATTACCCTCGATATAAAAGATATAAAAGAATTTTAAAAAAAAGAAGAAAAAAAAAGAAAGAAAAGACCAATCCAGTGGACCTCATTGTTTATAAGCCCGCCTACCACAGAGGCCATATCAGGGCTGTCAGTACGTTTTAAACGTACAGGCCTATTTGAGACATCCTATTTATTTATCTTCCTGTGCGCTTCCAATCCAATCCAATCATGTTGTTTGTAGCCCCGCCGACCACACAGGCCATTTCACGGCTGTCACCTCGTCACATTTTAAAACTAATATTAAAACTGCAACTATATACAGATCAAATCATCAGCGTTCCGCACATTATTCCAATCCATGCCCAAGTCAGATGCACTGGGCCCGACTTGTCAGGCTCTCAACGGCAGCGCCATGCGTTTTCGCTCATATGACAGACAACAATGGTTGCTGTCTGAGTGTTGGACACAGAAAAAGAACTGTGTTTGGAAATATTTGTTATTGGAAAGAGTTCAACTTGCACTTTGAAGTCTTTGTAGTTTACAATAATCTTGCCTGTACCTGGAAATATCTGTACTTAAAAACTGCTTTATTTGGAAAGTTGATCCTGAAAAGGGCTGCACTCTGTATGTCTGTCTCAGATTGAGATTGTTCCAAAGTTAGATTTGTTGATATTTTCTTTGTTTGTCAGTGCAGTGTACCTATGGCTCTTTTCAATCTGTCATCCACTTTTCTTTCCTTAATTCATATTTGCAGAATTTATTTACCACTTTTGTTGTTGAAAATCAGCCTTCTGGACATATCAGTGATTTTTTGTTGCCCCTTTATCACCTGGATGTGCCAGTGCTCTGTTCCTATCTCATCACCTCACCTATCATGTAGTCCTGCAGACCGTTAGGGCACCACTGAAGATTTTGCAACCAGCTTCCTCCGCTTCTCGCGATCCTCAGCTTTCTGTAGCAAATTATTCCGCTCAAGGTCAGTCTTTTCTCTGACATTGTCCTCATGGCTTTCTCTATCTGCCTTTTCGTCTCCCCTCTTGTGCTGTTCCCTCTTTCTATAAATGTAAAAAAAAGGTAAAGGTGTCCCATAACCTAGGCGGTCTTAGGGGCGTAAGGTATCAGAGATCTCAGCTTCTCTAGGGGCTAGCATATTGAGGGCGGCGCCCATCTCCTCTCCCTCGCTGCTTTACCTTCCCTGACCCTAAAGAGGGCAGGTACACATTTACAACTGGGTGAAGGGGGGGGGGGGGGGGGGGGGGGGGGGGGACTGTGCTGAAGCCAAGGCGCGCAAACGGTCACCCATCCAACTGGTAACCACGCTCGACGCTGCTTAACTTGACTTGGGGAAAGCGAGCGCTCTGACCACTGAGCTATCCCGCCCTCTATCTCTCTCTATGCCTCTTTCTACGCCGTCATCAAATGTCATGGCACCTACACACAACCATTTGCCTACTAACGTCCTACTAACTTTGATGAGTCAGTTAGCTTACGAAAAGCGGAACAGGATTTAACGTGTGCACAAGATGTTCTGCGTTCGCACACGGGGCCTCAGTTTATAGTCTCATCGGAAGGACTTTTGGGGAGAGTGGAGTCAGCATTGATTCAAACATGAAGACCTACAGAATCAGCAACATCATTGTGTTTCATTGCTAGATGGAAAAGAGGACCGGATGAGAAGAAACACTGTGCTATTGAGGTCTGGCTAGGTTTGAAACTTAGTGACGGACGCTCCTACCCAGAGTGAGTGTGCTGTGGGCTTAGTGGGATGACTGGGACCACACAGTCGAGCTTTATCCACTTTGCGAATGCAAATTTGAGTGTTGCTCAAATTACCTGACCAACACTGCAGGCGTCTGTATCTTTCGGCCCGGTTGACGCCGGGATATATTATGACAGTAAGCGTAGAGAACAACCCTGTCAAGTAGTCTCAAAGCGGATGCACCTCCACAGCAGCATCATTCAATCATCCTCCTCATCATTGATCGTCATGCAATAACAAAAATTGCCTCTGATTCGG
>JASPKP010005877.1:0-15097 GCA_030674155.1 Stramonita haemastoma | reverse complement strand
CGTGCGCGCGCATTCATGTTTTTGGTGTTGTGTGTGTGTGTGTGTGTTTGTGTGTGTGTGTGTGTGTGTTTTGTGTGCTGTGACTTTTTGTTGATTTTTTTTTAAAAGGGAGACAAGGTTGGGGGGTCCCCTTTTTAAAAAAATATTTTGTTACATATCTGTTTGTATTTTTGGGTTTTTAATTTGCTGCTGCTTTTGGGTTGTTTTTGTTTGGTGGGGGTTGGTGGTGATTTCTCCTTTTTCCCCTCTTTTTCCTCCTTTTCCCCCCTCCTCCCCCCTCCCCCTCCTTTTTTTTTTCTTCTTTTCTTATTTTTTCTTTTTTTTCTTCTTCTTTCTTCTTTTCTTCTTTTTTCCGACTTCTTCTTCTTTTCTTTTTCCCGACTTTTCTTCTTTTCTTTTTCTTCTTTTTCTTCTTCTTCTTTTTTCTTCTTCTTTTTTCTTCTTTTCTTCAAAATGTTTTTTAAAACGACTTTTTTCTCTCATTTTTGTTTCAGGTGAAACTGGTCTTTTTTGGATTAGTGATGGTTAAAGTGTTAAAACTGTTTTGTTGTTTGTGTGTGTGTTTTGTTTTGTGTTGTTGTGGTGGGTGTTTGTGTGTGTTGTGTGTTAGGGAGAGGGGACAGAGGAGGGGAGAGAGGGGGAAGAGAGAGAGGAAGGAGAGAGAAAATTGGGAGGACGGGAGGGTTGGAGGAGAGAGAGAGGGGGGAGAGAGAGAGGGGGTGATTGATTGATTCTTTTTTTCCGGGAAAATTTGGGATAAGCACTCATGTGCTTATTTAAAGGACAGCCCCCGAGTGTAGCTTTGGGGAAAATTTATTGCCCATCTTTTTCCCCCGGCACACAAGGGCCCTACTTTTACAAAAAGGGGAAACGGGAAATTTCCCAAGTTGGGGGAAGATGTTCTCCGTGCGTTTCGCACCCCGGGGCCTGGGTTTTTACGGGTCTAAACCCGGGGAAAGATTTTTGGGGAGGGGTAGAGTAGCACTGATTTTAACTCCGGGGGGGAAAAGCCCCCTCGAACGGGAATCAAAACTGGGTCGCAAATTGCCAGCCCCAATGTTCTAAACCACTGGGCAATCCGGGGTTGTGTGTATATGTGTGTGTGTGTGTGTTGCGTGTGTGTTTTGGTGTGTGTTTTGTGTTTTGTGTGTGTGGGGGTTGTGTTAGAGAGAGAGGTTATATTCTGGATCCAGTGACGGTAAGTTTTACACTGTGTGTATCTGTGTCTGTGTCTGTGGTCTGTCTTGTCTGTGTGTGTCTCTCCCCTGTTGTCGGGTCTGTGAGTGTTTTCCAAAGGGAAAATTAAAATTCTTGGTACATCACAACAGGAGGGGACCAAAGGGGCCCCAGAATACCCGGGAAAAATAGTTTTCAATAAATTTTCCCCCGGCAAATTTTCCACTCCCCGGGGGGGAAAATGATGAAAAAAATTTTCTCCTTTTAATTTCACAACGGGGGTTGACCAATTGGGCCCAGAACTACCCAGGAAAATAGATGAATAAAATTTTTCCGTTAATTTCCCCCCAGGATGGACCAAATGGGCCCCAGAACTACCCAGGAAAATAGGAAATAAAATTCTCCTTTAAATTTACCCCAGGGGGGGACCAAATGGGCCCAATTCAAATTAACAATAGTTTTTTTCCCCATTAACTCTTTTGAGCTATAGAGATACAAAAAAATGGCATATGGGATAAATAAAGGGAGGGGGTTTTAAAAGAGGTGGAAAAGGGCAAAAAGTAAAGGGGGGGAAAAATATTAAGGGAAAATGAATTAAACATGGTTATTTTCTGTTTTTTACTGTTTTGGCCGTGCCATCTTTTAGATGGCAAATTACTCATTTTAACTTTCCGGGGTTGTACCGGTTTCAAATGGGGGAAAAGGGGTTTAACAACAAAAAAAGTTCCCAATAATTTGGTTGGAAAGGGAGAGCTTTCCGGAAACAGACAAAAAAAATTTCCCCCTTTAAATTTACCCCAGGGGTGGGCCATAGGGGCCCCAAGAACTACCCGGAAAAAAAGATAAAAAAAAAATTCCCTTTAAATTTTCCCAAAAAGGGTTTGTGACCAAATGGGCCCAGAACTCCCCAGGGAAAACGGGTTTAAATAAAATTTCCTTTAAATTTCAAAAAAGGGGGAAAGTGACCAAATGGGGCCCAGAACTCCCCGGGGAAAACAGACAAAAAAAAATTTTTTCCCCCCTTTTAATGTACCCAGGGGGTGCCCAAAATTGGGCCCAGAACTACCCAGGAAAACAGACAAAAAAAAATTTTCCCCTTTAAATTTTTCCCCCCAGGGGTGACCAAATGGGCCCAGAAAACAAACCCGGGGAAAAGTGGGGAGGGGAGCGGGCAAGTCCCCCCATCGACCTCGAGCAGAGAAAGGGGTGTATTCAAGGAAAAAACATGGGTGCCTTCTCCTTAAAAGGCTTCGTTTAAACACCAGCGGAGTCCCGGGGCCCCTCCTCAATAACCCCCCTTTTGCTGGTAGGGGTTTTTCGTGTGGGGGGTGGGGGGGTGGGGTGATTGTGTGTGTTTTTGGGGGGGGGGGGTTGTTGGGGGGGTTTGGGGTGGGGGGGGGAGGGTGGGGGGTTTTTGTGATTGTTTGTGTGTGGGGTGGGGGGGGGGGGATGATTGTGTGTGTGTGTGTGTGGGGGGGGGTTTTTAACCCACTTTTAGAAAAGCGGGCTTTCCGACTTGGGGGGATGGGGAATGATCTATAAAAATTACAAAAAAATGTGGGTGAGACCTCTTTTAAATGGTTTTTAAAAAAGAAAAAAAAATTAAAGAAATTAATTTTTTTAAATCGCTTTCAAGAGGGCCCTTTTTAACATTTTTTTTTGATAAATGACTTTCAACGGGATTTTTAACTTTTTTTTTTTCAACAATAACTTTAAACTTGATTTTTTACATGTTTTTAAAAGTGTTTTTTAAAACTTTTAATTTTTAACAAAAATTTTTAACTGATTTTTCCCATGACTTTTTCCCTTTAAATTATTTATATGTGACAACTTTTTTAAAATTTGATTTTTACCTTTAAAATTTTTGGGCCCGGGTATTCACATGACTTTTTAACAAGATTTTTAAACCCTGATTTTTAAAACCCCAACTTTTTCTTAAATTTTTTGGGTTTAACCTATGCCCTGCCCTTTTGACTTTCCATTCGACCCCAAACTCGGTCTGACGGGTTTTTTTTAAAACTTTCATTTTACATTGTTTTTTTTGACTCCAACTTTTGACCTAGTCCTTTTTTTCCGACTCAAATTGATTCGCCGAGTTATATAAAAAAGAAAAACCTTCATATAAATAAATTTTAAAAAATTTTCATTTTCGACAAAAATTGTTTAAACCCAATTTCCTTTCGATCGACTGGGCTCTACTCAAATTGTGTTTATATATTATTTATAAAATATTTATTTATTATTATATTTATATATATAAATATATTTTTATATATTTTTAAACACCACTTTTTTTTCCATGACTTTTGTTTTAAATTTCAGACCCAAACTTAAAACCTGATTTCCTTTTGGGGAACTAAACTGGGAACTCGACGGGGGGACCTGTGTTTAAAATTCCCATCCAAGACTTTTGGGGGGGTTTTTTTTTTTTAAAAAAACTTTGGACTTGACCCAATTATGTTATTTTGAAAAGAGCTATATTAATTTTAAACATATTTATGATTTATATTTTTATATATATATATATATTATTTAAAAAATTTTATTTAAAAATATTTACTATGCGTTCATTGCAACACACCTTTTCTTTTTTTTTTTAAAATTGGACTTTCGACCGACTCCTTTACCGACCTACCCCCGACCCCCCCTTGGTGTTGATGATTGTAAATTTTGGGTTAAGGGCAAATTTCGGGGTTTCCCCCGGGACATTGGTGTTGGGGGACGGGGGTTCCCTGCCCAACTCCCGGGGGCGCGTTCCATTTCCACTGGGGCGCCCACACCCAAAGGCCCCAACACACCCTCACGGGGAAATTTTCCCATAGGGTTGTGCCCCCCAAAATTTGGTTTTTTTCCCAAAAAAAAAACTTCGTTAAAAGGGGGAAGCTAGCTCCACCAAACGTGAATTAATATTTGGGTGGGGGTTTTAAAGAAGAGCGTTTTCTTTCCCCGCGGGGGTTCTGTTTTTGGGTTTTTGGTTAATTTTTTTTTTGTCCAATTTCTGATTTGGGGCAGGGGCTGTGAAAAGGGGGGGGGGGGGGGGGGGGGGGGGGGCTTTTAAAATGAAATGGGTCCCAACCTTCTGCGACATTTTGTTTTTGGAAAATCCCCCTTTTTACGTTTATTATTTCGCCGTTCTTTTTTTTTTTTTCCTCAGTTCCCTCCTTTTTTTTGTTATTTTCTGCCTTCTTTATCCATTTCCTTTCCTTCTTTTTATTCCCAAAAAAAACAGAATAAGCAACGAAAAAACGGGTGGGGATTCTGGATATTTTCAACGGAACATGATTGCACTATCAAATTAAAATCATTTTAAATTTATTTAACATTCCCCCTTTTTTGGACATAGGGGGTTATACAAAAATTTAAAAAACAAAAAACCCCCACCCCCCTAAAAATCATAACAACTTGTATTTACGTTGAGGGGACGGGGAGTTCATTTTGGGATTATTCTCCATTTTTGGGACAGGAGGGGGGTTTAAAGAAAGGTAAAGGGTCCCCTAACCAAATAGATATAATTAAAAATTTTATATATATATATATATATATTTTATATATATAATTTTTTTTATATATAAATAAATTTTTTAAAATTTTTATATATATAAATGGTGTATTATTATTGATTTTAAATATAATATGCTAAAATACATAGATACATATTTTAAAAAGATTAGCACCTCAGACCGTTTTCTCAAGGGCTTGTGGATGGGGCAAAAAAAGCTCAAACCCAAAAGCAAGGGATCAAACCCCCCACTTCTCACTTTTTTCTCTTTTTTTTTTTTTTTTTTTCGGGGGGGGGGGGGGGGTTCCCTTCCCTCACCAAACCTTTGAGGTTCCAATGGGGGAACTTTTGGTATGTACCGGGTTTTTTTTTGTTGTTTTTTGTTGTTTTTTTTTTTTAATCAACCCCCCATGAGGTAACCCAATCCGCTTCGGATCTTGCCATTTCAAAAACGGGGGGTGTGTTCCTCAGCCTAGCTTACCATCCAGCGTTTAGTTGCCCTTTTTCCCCGTTGGGTGTTGCTCCCTTTCCCCTTAACTTTGTGTTATATAGCCCAGGTTTTTTTTGTCTTGTGTGTCTGTGTGTTGGTTTTCTTGTTTGTGCACATGGGGTGTGGTGTGTTTGTTTTTTTTGTTTTCATACAAGCCCCCCAAGGCGATGTGGCTTGTTAACCGGAAGACTAGACAGCGCTGGGAACACAAACTGGGGGGAAAATAGGGGAACTTTTTGGCTTGGAGTGTTGGAGGGGTGGGGTCTGGAGGGGGAGGGGGGGTGAGAGGAGGCAGAGAGATAGAGAAGCAGAGAGAGAGAGGGGGACAGAGAGAGAGAGGATGCCTGACAGACCCCACCTTTTTTTTTTTTTTTTCTTTTTTTTTTTCCTTTTGTTTTTTCGGGGCGCTGTTCTTTTAGTTAACGTTTTCCTTCCCGTTTCTGTTTCCCCCACCCCCATGTCATTTTTTCCCCCTCTGCTGCCTCATCTACCCGGGGTTGTCAAGTCACATTCCCCCCCGGGGGGCAAAAATCCCCCGGGGGAAATTAATCAGTCGGCTGCCCTTGGGTCACCAGCCACTGGGCCCCCCGGGTGGCTGGGGGCATTTGGGGGTGTGGTGGGGTTTGATGGTTTTTTTTCTGAGAATTTTAATATATATAAATAAATTTATATAATATATTTTTTATATATATATATATTTTTTAAATATAAAAATTTTCATGCGCAGGGAAACCCACCCTCAAAACCCCCAAAAAGCCCCATCGAAGGCAATAACAGCTCGGTTTTGGAGTCAGACTTTGGGGCACCGCCTTGGGCCTTGGGTTCCTTTTTTTTCCCTTACCTTTCCCCCTCTTTCTTCTCTCTTTTCTCTCTCTCTCTTCTTTTCTCTCTCTCTCTCTCCCCTTCTCTCCTTTTCCCCTTCTCTCTCCCCCCTTAACAATGAAATACATAAATTTATCATATATTTTTTTAGTGTTTTTTGCTATTTTGTTTTTTTTTAATTTTATTACAGGTCACATCTTTTGTGTTACAACACCAGTACCGACCTGGGAGCCGTTTCCCCAAAGCAATGGCCTGGCTGTCCTGGATTTTTTTTCGAGGAAATAAATCCCTTTTGGATTGGCAAGAAGGATATAAGTTTTTTCATTTTATTTATTTTTTATGTTATTTTTTTATATCGGGATAATGGAATAACACTCTTGTTTTTTAGCACCTCCCCGTTATGTATCTTTTTTTTAAATATCTCTGTTCCCACCTGCACACAATGGCCTGCTCTTACGAAAAGGGGAAACGGTTTTTTAAGGGGTTGCGCAAAGTTCTGCAGCCTTTGGCACACGGGGCCTCGGTTTACAGTCTATCCAAAGGACTTTGGGGGGAGTGGGGTAAACATATGTTTAACTCCAGGAGAAAAAATCTCCTCGAAGGGGGAAACGAAAACCCCGGGGCGTCAAATTGCGAGCGCAAAGTTCTACCACTAAGCTTCCCGTCCCTTTTTTGAAAAAAGGGGTTGTGGGTTGGGGGGGGGGGGGTGGGAGGAAGCACTGAGGGAAAAGGTGGTAGGTTTTTCCAATTCAGAAAAAGTTTATTATCATTTCATAAAGAAATTCTTGCAGGTGGGGTGCGCAGTGGGGACTGAAAAAGAGACTGTATCATTGTATTCAAACCAAAAATGGGCAAAGCTCAGGTTGTTCGCCAGTGTAAATGGGTACCCGTCCTCCCTTTTGGGTTTTGGGAAGGGAAAACGGGGGAGGGGAGGAGATGGGCGCCGTGCGTCCTGTATGTGGCCCCGGAGAAAAACTGAGGTTTGGGACCTCGCTGCCTTACGACCGCGTTTGGTTAAAAGGAAGCCTTTACCTTTTTTTCCAAATTCGAATGAAAAAAACCCCCCCCCCCCCCCCCCCCCCCCCACCCCCCCCCCCCCCCCCCCCCCCCCCCCCCCCCACCCCCCCCCCCCCCCCCCCCCCAAACCTCCCCCCCCCCCCCCCCCCCCCCCCCCCCCCCCCCCCCCCCCCCCCCCCCCCCCCCCCCCCCCCCCATAAAATTTAAAAAGCTCTTGTGTAAGGGTTTTTTTTTTTTTCTCCGGGAAAAAGACAAATTTAAATACATTCAAACATAAGGGAAAAAAGGTAAAAGGGGCCCATCATCTTTGGGGCGTAGGGGGGAAAGGCATCGGGAATTCCCAATTCTCTTGGGGCCAGTTATTTAGGGGAGCGCCCCTCTCCTCTCCCCTTTACTGTTTAACCCTTTCCCCGACCCTAAAGGGGAAAAATACCCATTGATAGCTGGGGGAACTGGGGGGGGTGTACGAAGCCAAAACGCGAATTTGTCACCCAACGGTGGGAAAAATAATGACTTTACAAAACTGCATACAACGGAGATGGATGTAAAAAAAAGGCACAAAAGTGTATCCCTATTTTCCTCGATTAAAAGATTTTTTTTTTAAACCCCATCCCAAATGGTAAAACCCCGCTAATGTGCTTAACCTTTACTGGGGGGTTTAAGGAGTGCCCTGGGCCTATCTCGTCCCCTTTATTTTATTTTTTTTTATGTATTTTTTATTTTATATCGAGGTAAAGAGGTAAGCACTCTTGTGTTTTTTTAATCCAATCCCCGTGTGCTGCTTTTGTAAATGTATCTGTTCCACCGCCACGATGGCCTACTTTTACGAAAGCAACGGTTTTAAATTTGTGGAGAGGAAGCTCTATTTAAACATATCAGTTTTTGATAAAACCCTTGGTATATTTTGCTTTGAGGACAATTTTTGGATGGGATGGAACAAAATGTTGGGTGGGGATGTGGGGGGGGGGGGGGGGGCAGGAGCTGAAAAAGGGGGGGGTGGGGGGGGGGAGAAAACGGGTGGATCTAAGGGGGGGGGTTACCCCTAAAGTTGGAAATAAACAAGGGGGACTTAACACACAACGGCCGTTGGCAATTTGCATGCACACGTACACACCCCGCGGCGCGTAGCACACACGCACCCACACAACACACACAAAACACCCCCCCTCTCCTTTTTCCTCTTCTCTTCTCTTCTCTCCTCTAATTGGGTCCCCCTTGGGGTAGGCAGGAATTTTTTTTGCTGTAAATTGTTTATCAAAATAATACATTTTTTCCGAAAAACCCCCTTTGTCGGTCTCCAAAAACAACGTTGAACGTAAATCGGGATGCCCTGCCCAAAGAAAACACCTCATTTCGTGGAAAATCGTGGAAGGGGGCGATAACACAGTAGTTGTACTACATGAAAGCCACCCCACCACAACACAAAAGGGCGCAACGCGACACCCTGTCAGCTCCCGCAGTACCGACGAAAGCCGCCAATCAGTTTGCAGAGATAGACGGAGGACAGGAAAGGGAGCGGACAGCACGCGCAAAAACGGAGGAAAGTGAAGTTGTTTTGAAGGGGAACAATCAAAAAATTTTTATTTGTCCCAAACCCCTCCTTCAAGCTGCCTGTGTTTTTCACTACACACCCCTTCTGCCCCCAACCGCTGTCAAAAGAAGACCCGTGAAACCCGCCAGCCCAACGATGTCAAACAGGCAGAGGACTAATTCTGGACCTGGAACGTGGTGACTTGACCTTGCGTCTGTTTTAAAGGGGAAACCAGGGGACGTGAAATCGTTGGCGAAATCAGCAATTGGAGCAAGGGCTGAGGCATCAAGGGACTTGTAGCTGCACTGACGGATAGAACCTTGCAGAGGGGTTTAAGGGACACCGCAGGAACCAAATTTAATCGCGTGTTCCCCAGCAAACCATACAGACACGCGGGTTTTGTGAAACTGACGACTTGTTTTTCAATTTCAAGGGACGGGGGCTGGTGACACCCCCCCCCCCAGGTTTTGTTTTGGTTTGTGAAAAGGAACACCAGGCTGATGACCAACAAAAGAAAAAAATTGTTTCCGAAAGCTAACTGTGGGTCCTTGCCGCCCGGGGGAAATTCAAGGATCAAACAGGGGCCGGGCGTGTGTAATGATTAATCGTGGCGCTGTTCGATTCTTCCTTGGTTAAAACCGTCCGCCGGGTTGGGGTTGGGGGTGTGGTGGTTTGGGGTTTGTGTGTGGGTGGTGGGGTTGTTGTTATGGTGTGTGTATGTTGTGTGCATGTGGTGTGTGTTTTTGGTTTTGCGTATATGTGTGTTGTTTGAATTTGGGGGGTGTGTTGTGCGTGCGTTCGGGGTGGTTTTTTGTGTGTATGTGTGTTTGTGTGTTGTGTGTGTTGTGTGGGGTTGTGTGTGTTTGTTTTGTGGTGGTTGGGATGTGGGATGTATACTTTTTTGTAGGTATTTAGTCACGTGTGTGTATGAAGTGGATGTGTATGTTGTGTATGGTGTGCGTGTATGTATGATGTTTTATGTGTGTGTGTGTTAAGTGTGTAATGTGTGTGTTTAAGGAGGGGGAAAGTGTGTATTTTGTGTGTTTTTGTTGTGTGGGGGGGCGTGCATATCAGAGAGAGAGGAGAGGAGGAAGGAGGGGAAGGAAGGATGAGGGAGCTGAAAACCCCCTCCCTGGGTTATCCGGATCTGTCGTTTAGTGGTGTCAGTTGCAAAAAGAGTTTAAAAAATGAAAAAAAAGGGAAGAAGGGGGGAATTAAAAGTTTTTTTTTGTGTAAGTTTGTTGTTAGTGTTGATTTTTGGTTTTTTATAGTTTTTTGGAAATTCCTCCCCTTGACAATTTCAATTGTAAGGGTTAAATTTAAAACTTATGAAAAAAATGATCTTAAAATTTTTCCCTGTTCAATGTTATGGCTTTCCCTGACATGATTGACCTTTTGGGTTTGAAATTAAAAGGGAAATTTAAGTATAATCATTTTGTGTGTTGTGGGGCCCCGGGCCCCCCCCCCACTGTCCCCTTGTTAATGGGGATCCGGCCCTTTTAAAAATAAAAATTTTGTCATTGTCATTTTCTTTTTCATTGTCTCTCTCTAATTCCCCCACACACACAACCCCAAAAACACAAAAACCCCCTTCTCTCTCTCTCTCTCTCTCTCTCTCTCTCTCTCTCTCTTCTTTTTCTCTCTCTACACACACACACACACAAAACACACACCCCACCACACTACCCCACCCCACTACACACATTCACACACACACACCACTACACACACACACAATACACAAAACCATTCATACCCCACACATACACACCACACCCCCACACACACCACCACACAAAACAACACACACCACACAACACACCCCACACCCCTACACCACACACAACCCCTACAAAAAACACACCAAATACACACACACACTAAAACACTCAAAAACACACTTTCACAAACACACACACTACACCACACACACACACCCCACACACACACACACCGCGCGCGCGCGCGCGCGCGCAAAACCCCTTTCGAGAAAGACTTTTTATTTTTTTTTGTGGTTTGTCCTCAATCTCCAAACAACCAGAAACCCCCAAATATGGAAAAACTGGTTAAAGGGTCGGGGAAAGGTTAAATTTTTTTGGTAAGTGTTTTTGTGTGCGTGTTTTGTTTTTGCGTGTGTGGGGTGTGTGTGTTTGGGAGTGTGGTTGTGTGTTAAAAGTTTGTGTGTGTGTGTGTTGGGGTGTGTGTGAGGGGAGAGAGGGGGAAGAGAGAGAGAGTTGCATTGCAGCCCTCTGCTTTTTCCCCCCCCTTTTTCTTTCCTTTGTTATTTTCTCATGCCCCTTGTTTTTAAAGTGCTTAAAAGGGTTTTCCCAGCAGGGCCTATAACGTGGAACATCATCAGACAATGTTAAAAAAACGGTAGAGTTAGGAAAAACGGGAATGTTGAAGGATCTTCGAAAAAGGCGTTGTGTGCACTTATTTTAAATTTTTTTTCCCTTTAAAAAAAAAAAAATTTTCAATGGTTAAAGATATTTCTTGTCAAAGACTTTAACGAGTTTTTGCCCCGTATTTTTTGAAGAAAAGACTCAAAACATAAAAAAAACGTGCAAGCAAACAGGCAAGAGGAAACCAGATACAGAATTTTCAAAAGGTGGGATGTTTTTTTATATGAAGGCCCCAAAAAATTCTCCCATGAGGTGGGGGGGGGGGGGGGTGGGGGATGTACAAAAACCCAAGGCGCAGAAAGGTTTAAGCATGACAAAGGGAGAATAAACAAATGTCGGAAAAAAATGAGGATGGTGATTCTTTTTTATTTTTTTTATTTATTTATTTATTCTTTTTTTTTTCGAGGTAATGGAAGGGGTTTAGCTCAGGGTCAGGGGCGCTGCTTCCCCCACCCAATTTTAAAGCGTTCAGCTGTTCCCAGCGGGGGGTGACCGTTGCGCGCCTTGGCTTCAGTCAGCCCCCTGTTACCCAGCTATCAGTGGGTCCCTCCCCTCTTTAGGGTCGGGAAGGTAAACAGCGAGGGAAGGAGATGGGTCGCTAAATGCTGGCCCCCTAGAAAAAGTGAGGTCTTGATGCCTCGCTCCCCTACTACGCCCACATGGTTTATGGGACACTTCCCTTTCCCTTATTTTTTTTTTTTATTATTTATTTATTTTTTTTTTATTTTTTTTTATTTTATTTTATTTTTTTTATATCGGGGTTTTAATGGAATAAGCATTTTGTGTTTTTTTTATCCAGTCCCCGTGGGTATGCATTTTGTAAATTTGTTTGTTTCCCCCGGCACAAATGACCTCCCCCTTTACGAAAAGCGGAACAGGATTTAAGGGGTGCGCAAGTGTTCTGCGTGCGTTCGCACATGGGGGCCTCGGTTTTTCAGTCTCTTTCGAAAGCTTTTGGGGAGAGTGGGGTCAGCACTGATGTTAACTCCAGGCTGGGAAAAAACCCCCTCGAACGGGAATCGAATGGGTCGAAAATTTCCCCAGCAATTTTCCCGACCACTGGGCTATCCCGGTTCCCCCGAGGATAATGGAATAACCCTTGGGGGTTTTTTTTTTTACTCCGCCCCCCGTGGTGTTCCCCAGTTTTGTCATTTTTTGAGATGCTGGGGGGTTTTGTGCTATAAACCGGGGGTCCGTGTGCGAACGACGCAGAAATCTTGCGCACCTTTTTTAAAACCCCGTTCCGCCTTTCGGAAAAGGCAGGCCAGTTCCCGGGTAGGACGGATGACAAAATTTAATTTAAAAAAAAACCGCATGCACACAGGTGTCGTGTTTAAAAACCATCCTGATGAAAAAACAAAAAAAAAAAAAAGGGTAGGCGTTTTCACTTGTGGCGACGCGCTCTCCCCGGGGGGAGAGCAGCCGATTTCACGTAGAGAAATTGTTGTGACTAAATAAAGTGGTTAAAATAAAAAAATAAATAAAAAAAGTGAAAGGTGGGGCTTTTTTGAAAGGGAACACCCGTCCAGCACCCCTCCCCTTGCCGACATGATGGCCGGGGTGTGGATTATCAGGTATGAGGGGGGGGGTGACCCCCCCCACCTGAAAGAGGTGGTACCGGACTGTCTTTAAGAACACCATTTAAAATCTCCAAATACCCGGTATGTGCCACGCAAAATGTGTTTTTTTGGGAGTGGTGTGTGGGAGTGGGTGGGTTGTGTGTGGTGTGTGGGGGGGGGGGGAAGTGTGTGTGTTTTGGGGTGTTAAGTGTGTGTAAAATGGGGGGGAGGGAGAGAGAGAGGGCAAGGCCCCAAGGGGGAAGGGAAGGCAAATTTTTTTGTTCGGGACATGAATAAGCCCTTTTTTTGTGCTTTTTTCATCCAGTCCTGCCCCCTTTTCAGGGATTAAAATCAAATTTTTAAAAAAACACCTTACAATAACGTGATAAGTTTCCCAAAAAACAAACCTCGATATAGAAGAAATTGAATATGCAGCCATAGTCAATAAGTTGTATCTTTGTTTTGCATTCGATGCAGTCTGTCTTTTTTTTTTGTCCAGATGCAAACTTTCCGAATGGGATGGACAAAAACAATTTATCTTTGTTTTTTCATTTCTGGTGCAGTCTTTTCTTTTTTTTCTCTGTCAGATGCAAGCTTTCGAAGGTGTGGAAAACACAATAATCTTTGTTTTTGACATTACTGAGTGAAGTCTTCTTTTGTTTCTCTGTACCAGATGAAAAGCTTTCCCAAATGGTGATGGACAAACAAAAATAACCTTTGGTGGACAACTACCCCCCGTCCGGGCCCTTTCTCCGGGGAAATCAACCCTTTCTAATGAAAAACTTATTTGTTGCCGGGCTCGTTTTCCCAAAAACCTCGTGTTGCCCTTTTCTCTTTTGCTTCGGGCTGTGAAATTAGAGTTTTTTTTTTAAGTGGTGACGTTGGGGGGTTTTTTTTTTTTTTGTTTTTTTTTTTTCAAGAAAAAAAACTAGTTGTTTGGAAAGTTATGTTTTTTTTTATCTTTTTTTTTTTTTTGAGTTTTGGAAAGTTGAACAGTTAGAGGGGATTGGGGATCTTTTTTTTTGAGTTGAAAATGAGGGGCATGTTTCTTCTTGGTTTTTTTTTTATTGTTTGTTTTGTTGGGGGGGGGGGGGGTCAACTTTTTAAAACTTTCAGTTATTTTCAAGAGGATCTCTTCAGTATTCACATATGATTGTTTTGATTCATTTTGGTTTTGGGTATTTTACGTCATTTTTATGCGCAGCAGGTAAAATTTCCCTTTGTCGTGGAAATAGATTTTATTCAAACTAGGGCAATGAACGCAAATTTCGCAGGGCGGCAATCATGAAAGGGCTATATTTTGAATCTTTAAAAAGAAAAAAAAAAATCCCTTTCAATACCTTAGATGGGTACACACAACATGTACGGGGTTCCCCTTTTATTATTATTCAAGGTTTGAATTTGTATGTATGAAAAGGAGACTTTCAGCTGTTTTGGATTATTGTATTATTTTTATAGTTACATAAAAATGAGGCCACCAGGGGTGTCGAATGGTTTTTTCAATTCGCCGGGGGAGGAGGCACCCTTTTCTCTCACAGAGGATTCAAGGGACGTTAATATAGTTTTCACCACCCAGCATTTCTCCACCCAAAAAAACATCCCGACACTATTCAATGAAAAAGATGGTTGAGACACGAAAAATGTTGTTTTTTTTTGTTTTTTTTTAAGGAATTTTCTTTCACTTTTAAGCGGTGTTGGTGTTATTTCAAAGTATTTCTTTGGGCCGCGCGTTTAAAAAAGCATTGGTATAATTTGAAGTAGAGATGATTTTTAGATCTTTTTTGTTTCAAATGCCTGTGAATGATTTTGTCGTTTGGTGTATTTCGTTTTTTTTTTATATTTTTGATTTTTTCTTTTTTTTTTTTTTTTTTTTTTTTTTAAGGTTATGTCGTTTGGCCGGGTTAAAGTTTATATTATAACATGAATTTTGTGGGGCTCTGTTCTTCTGAATGCTAAGTGGTCCAAAAGGGTGGTGGTTGTGCAGTGTTAGGTATCACTGATCGTGTTCACTGTCCCCTTTAGTCAGTCAGTTTTTAGTGTTTGCTGCCCCGTCTTGGCTGAAAGTTCACTGCCGTTTCCACTTTCTTGTAGTGTCAAAGGAAACAGTTTTGTGCTTCAATTTGACCACAATTTTGGGGGAAAAATACCCCCCCCCCCTTTTTTTTTTTTTTTTTCCCCCCCCTTTCCCCCCCCCCCCCCCTCTTCTCTCTCTTTCTCTTCTTTCTCTTCTCTCTTCTCTTCTTTTTTTCTTCTCTCTCTCTCTCCCTCCCCCCCTCCCCCTCTCTCTCTTTGACTCTGGTTGAACAAGACCTCAAAACTTGTGCAGCAATGAGACCTCCACCACAAAATGAATCGTATTTCCCCTTTTGCTGTTTTTACCTGTGACTTTTCCGTTTTCAAAAGTCCAAAATTTTGGGGGTTTTTCAACTTCGTTTTTGCGGTTTTAAATTTTCTTTAAAAAGCTTATGTAGATTATAAAAATTTTTATAATTTCTTTTGAATCGCCCCTTCAAAAAGGTTTTTGAATCTCTTGCAAGGGTTTCTTTCAAAAATAATTTTGTTTTAAATTTAAATAAATGTTGATGTGGGTGGGGGGGGGGG
>JASPKP010005876.1:10000-15097 GCA_030674155.1 Stramonita haemastoma | reverse complement strand
CAATCCCTCTATGCCTCTATATCTGTCTCTGTCTGTCGATCTGTGCCCTTTACCAATCCCTCTATGCCTCTATATCTGTCTCTGTCTGTCGATCTGTGCACCTTTATCAATCGCCCCTATGCCTCTATATCTGTCTCTGTCTGTCGATCTGTGCCCTTTACCAATCCCTCTATGCCTCTATATCTGTCTCTGTCTGTCGATCTGTGCACCTTTATCAATCCCTCTATGCCTCTGTATCTGTCTCTGTCTGTCGATCTGTGCCCCTTTACCAATCCCTCTCTATGCCTCTATATCTGTCTCTGTCTGTCGATCTGTGCACCTTTATCAATCCCTCTATGCCTCTATATCTGTCTCTGTCTGTCGATCTGTGCCCCTTTTACCAATCCCTCTATGCCTCTATATCTGTCTCTGTCTGTCGATCTGTGCACCTTTATCAATCGCTCTATGCCTCTGTATCTGTCTCTGTCTGTCGATCTGTGCACCTTTACCAATCCCTCTATGCCTCTATATCTGTCTCTGTCTGTCGATCTGTGCACCTTTATCAATCCCTCTATGCCTCTATATCTGTCTCTGTCTGTCGATCTGTGCACCTTTATCAATCCTTCTATGCCTCTATATCTGTCTCTGTCTGTCGATCTGTGCACCTTTATCAATCCCTCTATGCCTCCATATCTGTCTCTGTCTGTCGATCTGTGCACCTTTATCAATCCCTCTATGCCTCTATATCTGTCTCTGTCTGTCGATCTGTGCACCTTTATCAATCCTCTATGCCTCTGTATCTGTCTCTGTCTCTATCTATCGCACTGTCTCTGTTATACCAATCATAGATTATATCAGTCTACAACAGATCTACCTGTTTGTCTGTATATTATTCATCTATGTATCATCTCTTCTCCTCTCTCTCTCTCTCTCTCTCTCTCTCTCTCTCTCTCTCTCTCTCTCTCTCTCTCTCTCTCTCTCTCTCTCTTCTCTCTCTCCTCTCTCTCTCTCTCTTCTCTCCTCTCTCTCTCTCTCTCTCTCTCTCTCTCTCTCTCTCTGTCTCCCTGTCTCTGTCTCTGTCTCTGTCTCTGTCTCTGTCTCTGTCTCTGTCTCTCTCTCTCTCTCTCTCTCTCTCTCTCTCTCTCTCTCTCTCTCTATCTATCTATCTATCTACCTATCTATCTATCTTTCTCTCTATATCTATCTATCTATCTATCTATCTATCTATCTATCTATCTATCTATCTATCTATCTATCTATCTATCTATCTATCTATCTATCTATCTATCTATCTATCTATCTATCTATCTATCTATCTAAATGTGCATCTGTTACATTTGTCTGCCTGTGTATTATGTCTGTCTGCATAATATACAAATAACAAGTGCCTATATTTCTGCTATTGTATTTTTGCTGTACGTTTGTAACTGTGTAATCTGTTATTGAGTTAAGAAGCGATACAAAGAAAGAAACATTTCACAGAAGTTCAATAAATGACAAGAGTCAGTAAACTCCTTTTTCTTAACTCATCGGACCTCTGATTACTTGTGTGCCACTTTCCTTGTATGAGCACGTTTTTGCGAAAAATTATTCTAGTTCGAATTTTATTACACGCGCGCGCGCGCGCGTGTGTGTGTGTATGTGTGTGTGTGTGTGTGTGTGTGTGTGTGTGTGTGTGTGTGTGTGTGTGTGGTGTGTGTGTGTTGTGTGTGTGTGTGTGTGTGTGTGTGTGTGTGTGTGTGTGTGTGTGCGGGTCTTGTTTTCTCTGCTTGCTTGTCACTCTCTTCACTCTCCCTCTTCCATCTATGGGAAGAGTACATTACGTGTTATTGTGCCCATTTTCTTGTCTTGATTTCACCTCAAACTGTTTCCTAATTTGTAATGTCTTTGTCAATAAATGTCAAGCATTTTTGTCTTCTTTGACCTTTTATTTCAACCACTAAAGAGTTTAAATTTGTGTGTGAGTGCACGCACACTCACACACACACACGCGCGCGCGCACGCATGCATGCATGCATGCAAACACACACGAATACAAACACACATGCATGCATGCAAGCACACACGAATACACACACACTTACGCACGCACACACATTTTTTATTTTTATTTGTGTGACATGTTTTCTTTAGAGTTTTTATTCTCATATATGGATATATACGTTTTTTGTCCTAGATGGATACCTTGATGACGAAAAAGCAATTGCACTGCTTATTCAAGTTTGACTTTGACCTTGACTTTGACTTTGACTTTGATACACACACACACACACACACACACACACACACACACACACACACACACACACACACCACACACACACACACACACACTCTCTCTCTCTCTCTCTCTCTCTCTCTCTCTCTCTCTCTCTCTCTCTCTCTCTCTCTCTCTCTCTCTCTTCTCTCTCTCTCTCTCTGTCTTCTGTTGTCAGTTTGTCAACACATCAACACAGTGGTACTGTCTGAGAAGGGATCAGGGGAACCTGGCATCATCATCATCATCATCATCATCATCATCATCATCATCATCATCATCATCATCATCATCATCATCATCATCATCATCATCGCCGCCGCCATCATCACCATCATCACCATCATCATCACCACCACCACCACCACCACCACCACCACCACCACCACCACCACCACCACCACCACCATCATCATCATCATCATCATCAACATCATCATCATCATCATCATCATCATCATCATCATCATCATCATCATCATCATCATCATCATCATCATCATCATCATCATCACCATCATCATCATCATCATCATCATCAGTCTACTGACTTAAATGCTAGTTAGAGGGACGGACCTAAGGGACATATTTATTGATTTGGTGAACAGTTTCTCCAGACTGGTCAGTCCTCATCCTTATGTCTCAACACAGCCAAGATTGACCAAGTCTTTATATTAGACCTACCTCAGTAAGACGTAGTTCAGACTTTAGTTTTGTCTTCTATTGAACTGCTGTATTGGTGGTACATATTTTACTTTCAGCATACACACATAACATAAGATTTTTTTTTTAAATCTTGATTAAATAAGTTAAATCATTACTACACAGACAAGAGCACCAGTAGTACAATGAATCCGTCACGAAACAGCGTAAAACATGTCACACATGAATCACCGTATTCGTACCCCCCAATGCCAGTCTAGGACTAATGGCCAGGGCTGTATGTGACAGTCATTAGTGGTGATATGTATGCAGGGGTTTAATCAGTTTTCATCACAGTGTGACAGCAGCACTGTCTGCCTGCTCCCCTCTCTGCCAGTCATGCCGGGTCCTCCACGGCTGGTGACCTCAGTCCGCCCTCTCCTGAGGACTGGCTGACTGAGGAGGGCTGCTGTGGGGTTCCTTACCATCATCATCACCGCCACCACCACCACCATCACCAGCGCCACCACCACCACCACCACCAACATTACAACCACTACCACCACCACCACCACCATTACCACCACTACCATCACCAGCTCCACCACCACCACCACCACCAACATTACCACCACTACCATCACCACCACCAACACTACCACCACTACCATCACCACCCCCAACACTACCACCACTACCATCACCACCACCAACACTACCACCACTACCATCACCACCACAACACTACCACCACTACCACCATCACCACCACACACTACCATCACCACCACCAACACTACCACCACTACCACCACCACCACCACCACCACAACCACCACCACTACCACTACTTCTACCACCGCCACCAACAGAATTCATGAAACGAGATGCAACAGGGAGTGGACTGAATTTGCATAATCAGTTGTTGACCTTTGCAGGTTGGTTTGATGACCACTCGTAGGAGGAGGTGGGGAGGGGTGAAATGGGGAGGGGGGAGGGGCAGGGCTTGGTCAGCTGATGAGGTGGAATTAGTGAAATGTGCCCGGACTATTGGAAGAATGGGTTCGTTTCTCCTGAAGGTCCTGATGAGATTCATTAAGAAAAGGGTTTTACCAAGTCCAGGACTGGCTGCTGGCTCGTTAGTTTAGTTTATAGCTCAGGACTGTGAAGTTTTGGAAAGGCTTATAGTCAGGGGGGGGGGGGGGGGGGGGCAGGGAGGGGGTGGTTGTTTACATGTAACGTTTCATGACATAAAGGGAGCGTAGTCTGTGATGGAATGTTTAAAGCTAGAAATGTTGAATTTATTTTTAATGTATTTTTGCTTTAGAAATATACATGCAGTAATAAACAAAAAAGTACAAAAATCATTCTATCGTTCCCACTAAGACTATGTATTGCTTTAACACCTCTCTGTCTGTCTGTCTGTCTGTCTGTCTGTCTGTCTGTCTGTCTGTCTGTCTGTCTGTCTGTCTGTCTGTCTGTCTGTCTGTCTGTCTGTCTTGACATTAATGCTCGGGTCAGTTAGGAAGCATGTGTTTGTTAAATACATATCTATCTTTTTGTTTAAATGATAAGCAATGTACCAAGTGGGGATTATGCGTTTGTTGACTGTATACCTATCTCTTTTTCTCAAAACATAGGTTGAATTTTTATTGTTTGGATGGTGGTTTGTTTATCTTTTGTTTTATTTCGTTATTGTTGCTTGTTTGTTTCTTTGTTTGTTTTGGGGCGTGTTTCTTGTTTTGTTTTCATTTTTATTGGGGGTGGGACTGCTATTCCCTAATTAGGGCAAGAGCCGGATGAAAAAAGTATGTGAATGGTTACTCTGCTACCCTTGGAAAATAAAGATTATTCATTCATTAATTCATTAATTCATTCATTCATTCATTCATTCATTCATTCATTCATTCATTCATTCATTCATTCATTCATTCATTCGTTTGTTCGTTCATTCATTTACTCTCTCTCTCTCTCTCTTCTCTCTCTCTCTCTCTCTCTCTCTCTCTCTCTCCTCTCTCTCTCTCTCTCTCTCTCTCTCTCTCTCTCCTCTCTCTCCTCTCCTCTCTCTCTCTCTCTCTCTCTCAAAACTATAACCTATCGTTCATTCACAAAATTTGATGAACAGCTTTTTCTCCTAGAACTATGCAAGTCCACACTCTCGGAAACATTCAACCTTACTGATCCAGACTTAGCTATCGAGTTCTGGATAAAGACATTCA
>JASPKP010005876.1:0-5000 GCA_030674155.1 Stramonita haemastoma | reverse complement strand
ACCACCACCTTTACCCTACCCTACACGTCACAGTCAAAAGCCAGTGAATTCTAAAACGACTGGCAAGAGGTGAGGGTAGGGTGGGTGGGGGTGGGGTAAGGTGGATAGGGAGGGAGGGGGGGGGTACTAAAGGGACATAAATCTGCTAGTCTGGCAGACGACACAGCACTTGTGAGCAAGTGACTCAGCCTTTGAATTTGTAGGGATGGGTGTAAGTCAGTGCCATTTGGCTTTTCAAGTGACAGTTTAAGGCTACTACTCACTTTGACTCGTCAGATTTGTCCCCCCCCCCCCCCCCCCCCAACACACACACTTTTGGAAAATCTTTCCCCTCCTCTCCAGTATTAAAAAAGCAGAAGAAGGGATGGGGAAATTTTGACGCTGAAATATATAGGAGGAGGGTCAGAAAGAGGAAGTAAGGGTGATAAGGTTGTACTGTGTTCATGCGCGCGCGCGCGCGCGTGTGTGTGTATGTGTGTGTGTTCGTGTTTGCACGAATACACACACACATACACACACACACACACACACACATATATATATATATATATATATATATATATATATATATATATATATATATATATATATATATATATATATATATATATATATATAGATAGATAGATAGATAGATAGATAGATAGATAGATATACACTGTGAATTTGCAATTTTTCTTTTGCCTGCCATTTATATCGTGTGAGTGTGTCCACGTGGTGTATATATGCGTATAATTGTACATATGTATAATTTTTATATATATATATATATATATATATATATATATATATATATATACATATATATACATATGTACAATTATACGCATATATACACCACGTGGACACACTCACACGATATAAGTGGCAGGCAAAAGAAAAATTGCAAATTCACATTGTCTGTATGTGACATTTTGCATAGCAGATCAAATATTATGTTTGTTACTTAGATTATAATTTGGCAAGTATATATCTGTATGAAGGAAGATGAAATGAAAAGTTTGATGCTCTTTTCATCAAGGACGATGACCCCACTTGCCTAACTTTTAACATAGATGCTAACCCTCTCTCACCCTCAACCCCCACCCCACCACAACGCCACCCACCATACATTTTTTTGCTAAGGTCTGTTTTTTTTTTTGGGGGGGATGGGGTAAAATATTTTTCTTTTTTTTTTTTCTTTTTAATCATTCATGGATGATAGTAGTAGTTTAATCCTCCTCGCTCCGGGTGGAGCAAAAGGCGCCAACAAGTCTCCTCCAGCCATCTCTGTCTTGGGCAAGCCAGCTGATTTCATTCCATGTTTTGCCCATTATTTTCATTTCTTCTTCTATAGTTCTCCTCCATGTACCTAACGGCCTGCCCCTCTTCCTTTTACCAGGTGGTGCCCATCTGAGTGCAGCATGTGGATGTCGGGTCTTGATCATCCTGAGGACATGGCCCAGCCACGTCCATCGCCTTTGTTTCACTTCTTCAATGATATTGTTGATGCCAGTCCTTTTGCTCACTTCTCTATTGGTAACATGTTGTTCCCAGTGGATCTTGAGGATGCGGCGAAGACACCTGCTTTCGAAGCCTCTGAGTCGGCTTTCAATCTTTTTGTTGGTTCTCCAGGCCTCTGAGGCGTAGAGGAGGACTAGTACTTTTGTGCAATATGTAGTGGTAAAGGTAAAGGGGTTTCTATAACCTATGTCGGTCATTGGGGAGCGAGATGTCAGAGACTAGACCTCAGCTTCTCTAGGGGCCAGCATATTGAGGGTGGCGCCCATCTCCTCTCCCTCGCTGCTTTGCTTTCCCTGACCCTGAAGAGAGCAGGTGGGTGTATGGTGCCAGTGGTCCGTGGCCTTCAATTCTGGCGGAGTGTTCAGTGACTTGGGTCATTCTGAGAACTGACTTGTGTGCCCAGTAGCCTTCTGCTACCCGCGGCAAATAGCCCAATGGCTTGAATGAATGGGTAGAAGAGTTAATGGCTCTTCTTTTAACACCTTCCTACCCCTAATGGAACATAACTGCTGGGGTAGAGCTCTCTCTCTCTCTCTCTCTCTCTCTCTCTCTCTCTCTCTCCTCTCTCTCTCTCTCTCTCTCTCTCTCTCTCTCTCTCTCTCTCTGTCTGTCTGTCTGTCTGTCTGTCTGTCTGTCTGTCTGTCTGTCTGTCTGTCTGTCTGTCTGTCTGTCTGTCTGTCTGTCTTCTCTCTCTCTCTCTCTCTCTCTCTCTCTCTCTCTCTCTTCTCTCTCTCTCTCTCTCTCTCTCTCTCTCTCTCTCTCTCTCTCTCTCTCTCTCTCTCTTCTCTCTCTCTCTCTCTCTCTCTCCCCAGGGAATCAAAGCAGTCAAGTGTTCTCTTCTCTCTTTTTAAGCCCTGAATTATTTCCTCCTCAGGCTTATATTATATCGGCAAGGCTAGGACGCAGCGAAAAGCGATAAAGGGCAATGCAGTAATGATAAAAAATAAAACTTTATTGGCAGGAGGGACACAAGAAAGAAGGGGCGGGAGGGTGAACTGTGACACATTTATGCAAATATGGCCATTGTTGCGTGCCAGTGATGCATGGGCTGGCCAAACAGGTCAAAAAGCCAGTTTGAGGACGGGGGAGTGTGGGGGGTGTAGGGACAGGCGGGGAGGGGTGGTGGTGAATGGGAGGTATAGGTGGTCTTACTGCTTTCTAACTTTATGACCCGTGCAGTGGGGGAGGGGGGGAGAGAGGGGGGTAAGGGCGAACGTTTGCTGTCCACGTTGTTCTTAGTTTTACTTCAGCTGTAGGCAGTTAAGTTTTGTTGTGGTGGTGGTGAGGTTTTTTGTTGGGTTTTTTGTTGTTGCTCCTGTTGCTCAGTCCTTCCAACTCAGTATGCAGCACAGGGAAGGAAAAACCCAGCGTTTATTGTCGTGTGTACATTTAACACTACCTGTCAACTCTGTGCTTTTTATTTTAAGCAGGCTGGACAGGGTTGCGTGTCATGAAAAGTCGTGTTTTACGATTTTGTACATTTTCTTTGCAGACAACATGGACGCTGTACTGATACTGGGGCGAATGAATTCGGAAAATTATAAAACCACACACACACACAAACATGCGTTAATAATAAAATTATATCTTAATATCTATATATCATATCTATATCTATATATTAGAGGAGGAGAGAGAGAGGGAGACGAGAGGAGGGAGGAGGAGAAGAGAGGAGGAGAAGAGAGAGGAGGGGAGGGAAGACGAGAGAAGAAGGGGAGGAGAGAGAGAGATTTTCAATGTTTTTTTTCATTTATTTTTAATGGCAAACATACACAGTTTATCCTGCTTGCATTTCTTCCCTTTTTTCCAAAAGTAGAGCTCTGAGGCTTACCGATGCTGAGATTTTCTCTGTTGCGTGTGTTTTTCCTCTTAAAGGTGGCTGCTTTCCCGGTATGGCATGAGGGCCTTGGCAAGTACTCAGGCCCTTAAAAATTGACAGCTGTCAATTGAAATCAAAGTCTGTACGAGAACGCAGAAAGTGCAGTTTTTTTTGAATAATCAGTGGGCGAGTTCTTCAAGACCACGGTTGGTGTTCGCCGGGGGCTGCCTTCTCTCACCTGTACTCTTCAACCTCTTCCTCGAAAACTCATGA
This sequence comes from Stramonita haemastoma, assembly GCA_030674155.1. Lineage (NCBI taxonomy): Eukaryota > Metazoa > Mollusca > Gastropoda > Neogastropoda > Muricidae > Stramonita > Stramonita haemastoma. The sequence continues at coordinate 1,405 of JASPKP010005876.1, read as the reverse complement.
CAGGACATGAAAAAACCCCACATTCTTTTTCCATTGGGGGAAAGACCCCTTTGAAAACCTCAGTTTTGCAGATGACATTGACCTCAGGGCAGCGAAAAAAAGAACTGCAAATCCCACAGACAATTTAACAGACGAGCGAGGCATACGGCATGGAGGCAGTACAGAGAAATCAAAGATCATGGTCAACAGGGGGGAGTAAGACATCACGGAAATAAAGATGAATGGAGAAACACTAGAAAGGGTGAGCCAATTCAAAACTTGGCCCATCCAACAAAAGAGGGCACATAACAATGAAGTGAAAGCTCGCATTGCAACGCAACATCTCCCCTTAGTCAGACTCGAGAAGATCATCAGAAGCAACAACATCCTTCTCACCAAATACCCCCTTTTACAAACCCTGGGTGATATCTTCCCCCATATGGCTGTGAATCATGGACTTGACAGCAGAGTTAGAGAGGAAAATCCAACATTCGAAAAAGTCCCACAGAAGACCCCTCAAAATATCATACAAAGAACACAAGCCAATAACTATGTGAAAGAAGAAAATCAAAAAGCTGGGGGCCCCCCCAAGAGCCTTTGCTCTCCCCCATAAAGAGGAGAAAGCTGATGGGGTTTTTTGGAAAAAACACCACAAGACACAACACCCTAGCAAAAACCATCCTGCAAGGAACAGTCAGGGCAAGAGAAGAAGAGGCCGCCAAAAAAAATCATGGGTTGACAACATCAAAGACTGGGGCCGCCCAACCCCTCAACCCTCCTCAGCCCCAGATCGTGAAGAAAAGGAAAAAAAACTCTGTTGCTCTTCTCTCATGTCCCCCCCCACTTTCCTTTGGGGCATGGGAGGTGAGTGAGTTTTATTCCGGGTTTTGGGAATGATGTCCAGAGTGACCTTATGTATGCTTTTTTTTTTAAAAAAATTTTTGTCATGTCATCGTTTCCTACCAGGTTCAGGGGTTACTTTTCCACAAAGCAGAACGGCTTTAACGTGCGCGCAAAAATTTTTGCCTGTGTTCATACAAGCACCCTTTGGATACAGGGCCCCACTGGGGGAAAAACTTTCAGGGGAGGTAACCCCCACCTGGGGAATCACCGAGTTGGGTTTCACTGCCACACCCCAAAGACGCCGAAAACCTCCTCCTCCATTTTAAATGTCCCTCTTTGCTGACCCTGCTTCATGAAATTTTCAGCCACAGATTCGGGGATGAGGAAGCGGTGGGCGTCTTGTTTTCTTTTTTTCCCCTGGGGTTTTTATTGAAGCGTTTTTTTTTGAGGTAATCTTGGTCCAGTTTCAGAGGAAGTCAAAAACCTCTTTTGTGATACCATAGAGTCTAGTACAAACCCATGTTAATTTTTTTTGTTCTTCTTGTTCTTTTCTTCTTGTTCTTTTTCTTTTTGGGTTTTTGTT
>JASPKP010005875.1:0-15097 GCA_030674155.1 Stramonita haemastoma | reverse complement strand
AAAAAATCTCATTCATGTTTTACTGAATGTGTTGATGCTGTTCAGAAATTTGGTTTACCTGTTTCACTTCAGGCTTAAGTCCCAAAGAAGCATGAATCTTGTTCATGTTTTACTGAATGTTTAGATGCTGTTCAGAAAACGGGTTCTCTTCAAGCTTAACTCAACTGCAAAAGAAGCATTCATCTTGTTCAATGTTTTACTGAGAATGTTTAGATAGCTGTTCAGAAAACTGGTAACTCACCTGTTTCTCTGTCTTCAGGCTTTTAACTGCAAAAGAAGCATTAATCTTGTTCATGTTTTACTAAATGTTTAGATAGCTGTTCAGAAAACGGGCTCTCTTCAGGCTTTTAACTGCAAAAGAAGCATTAATCTCGTTCATGTTTTACTAAATGTTTAGATAGCTGTTCAGAAAACGGGCTCTCTTCAGGCTTTTAACTGCAAAAGAAGCATTAATCTCGTTCATGTTTTACTAAATGTTAAGATAGCTGTTCCAAAAATGGGCTCTCTTCAGGCGTAAAGTTCTGCAAAAGAAGCATTGATCTCGTTCAGTGTTTTACTAAATGTTTAGATAGCTGTTCAAAACTCGGGCTCTCTTCAGGCTTAACAACTGCAAAAGAAGCATTAATCTCGTTCATGTTTTACTGAATTAGTGAATGTTTAGATAGCTGTTCAGGAAACTGGTAACTTACCTATTTCTCTCTCTTCAGGCTTACCTGCCACAGAAGTGGACCCCTGCGTAGAGTGGATGCAGATCCACAAGACCATATTGGAGACATCATCACAGGGGGGGAGCTGGGGAACACCACTGCAGCTTGACCGTCAGGACGCCCATGCCATTCAGAGCTGTTTTGTACTGCAGTGTATGTGGGTAAGTTACCAGAGTGTGTGTGGGTAATTTATTATATGGAGTTTTAGTGTGGGGTAAGTTACTGGAGTGTATGTGGGTAATGGTTATGTGTCACGAGTGTATGTGGGTAACTTACTGGGATATGTGGGTAAGTTACTGCAGTGTATGTGGGTAAGTTACTGCAGTGTATACATGTGGGTGAGTTACTGCAGTGTATGTGGCTAAGTTACTGCAGTGTATGTGGTAGTTGTACTGCAGTGTATACATGTGGGTGAGTTACTGCAGTGTATGTGGCTAAGTTACTGCAGTGTATACATGTGGGTGAGTTACTGCAGTGTATTGTAACTGAGTGTATGTGGGTAAAGTTACTGCTTGGTAGTTACGCGTGTATACATGTGGGTGAGTTACTGCAGTGTATTACTGGAGTGTATGTGGGTAAGTTACTGCAGTGTATACATGTGGGTAAGTTACTGGAGTGTATTACTGGAGTGTGTGGGTAAGTTACTGCAGTGTATGTGGCCAAGTTACTGCAGTGTATGTGGGTAAGTTACTGCAGTGTATTACTGGAGTGTATGTGGGTAAGTTACTGTGTATGGGGGTAAGTTACTGCAGTGTATATGGGTAAGTTGTTTGTTTTATTTGTTTGTTTGTTTGTTTAGTTGTATTCGGGAACGGATGATAAAATTTACAAAACTGCATACACACAGGGACTGGATGTAAAAAAGCACATGAATGCTTATTCCCTTATCCTCGAAATATTAGAAGAGAACAAAAAAAATGTGTTCTGAATCTGTGTGAGTAAATTGTTTGTTTATTTGTTTGCATTCCCACCTTAGCAGCTCAGTGTGTCCCAGTATGCACTTAGTATTGTGTGCTGCAACAGAAAGTATCACCGACAACGGGCGCTATAGCTGAGTGGTAGACTATTCAGCTCCAATCCCACGGGCCCTTAAAAGTCGTGGGTTCGAATCTTGGCAGCATATAGTGAATTAATGGAGGGGATTTTTACAATCTTCCAGGTCAACTAGCATGTGCATGCATGCATATAATATATATATGGGTCATTATGGATCACCCATATGTGGATCACCCATATATATATATATGTTAACTTTGTACTTGTAGCGTATGTGTAAAGTGATACGGATGTTAAAATTTATTCATTGAGCACACTCTTTTTTATAGACCTATAATTACGCATGCTTCACTTTTTTTTTTTTAAATGTTAAAACGTAAACCTATCTGATCAATAGATTTTTGTGAACTTATTGTCGAGTATTTGTAATGCACAACATGTACATGTACTAATTGTAACATAGACTATCTCCAATAAAAAAAAATTAATAATTAAAAAAAAAAAGTTAACCCCCCAACAACAACAGCAACAAACTCTGTTCTCTTCTTTTTTTCCAGCAATTGGTCTTGAAGATATCCGATCTTTACTTCGCCTCAGTAGAGGATCGCACTGCAATATTGACACATATACAACTGGGATACCGTCTCTGACTGCCCACACGAAGCTGGTGAAAGATCTGAAGCCACATGCCAAGGTTTTATGCAGATTACCTGGACATTGAATCCTGTGTATTTCACGAACACCAAGCAGAAGGGAACCCACAGCCCCCCGTAGCAGTACGCACTTGCCCCAAAGTCTGAATGTGGCTACCGTCTATCCGTCTATCTATCCTGTAGTCTGGCGACCGTGGGGGCACTCCTGAAGACTTGACAACCAGTTCCCTCCGTTCCATCATGATGGTAAAAAACAGAACTTTGCATATAATGCTAAATCTCACCATTGGCGAAACTTGGAGCTCTTGCTGAGGATCTCTTGTTTGTCTGTCTGTTTCTCTCTCTCTCTCTCTCTCTCTCTCTCTCTCTCTCTCTCTCTCTCTCTCTCTCTCTCTCTCTCTCTCTCTCTCTCTCTCTCTCTCTCTCTGTCTTCTTGTTTCTCTTTATTTTTGAATTTTTCAATGTCTCCTTTCATTGTGTTGAGAACAGTTTAAACCATATATGTGACGCTTCACTACGGAATGAGCCGGTTAGCACCTGACCTAATTTTCCGCTAGCAGGCATTTAAAGCAGGTGGGAGTCAAGTTGTCCGTTTTAAGATTTTGATTGATTATAAACCCATAACCTCTATTCTACCTTATAATGAAATATCAAGGTATAATTTTGTTTCCATTTGCCTTTAAACGTATCTTAAAAATACCAAAGGCGAAGCCCTCATTCTGGCCACATAATAGGATGATTAACTTGTCAATTTCTCATTTTGTCATTTCCTGCAGTCTATCATTTCAAGTTGTAATAACTTTTGATAGAATTGTCAGATTTTCCATCTGCTTTTTGTATTGTATAGCCCTGTTGTTGCAGATTAATAACATGTCAGTAACTAAACATTTACCTCATATGCAGTGCAACTCCTTATGCGGTGGAGCGTCACATACGTACAAATGTTTTAAGATAGATATTTACTTCTAATACAGCAAGAAGAAAAGGGCTTTAATGCAGAAAAAAATATTTTGATATTAACACATTTCAGTGGACTTGTGTATATTTGACACAGTGTTATGCCTTGTATATTTTCTGTACAATCCTCATTTCTTAGAGGTCATTGTCTCTTTTCATGTAAAGTCAGAGTTTATCTTATTTTACCTTGTCGCTGTCTTTTCTGTTTCCTTGTGTTATTAATTGTTGGTGCTTGTAATTTGGATTATCTTGCTGCATTTCACATGTTTGTCTGTGCAAGTGGCAAATCTGACTCTGTCAGAAATACAAATTCTTTGATATCTCAGAAACAAGAAAAAATTGTAGTTGGGGGGGGGGGGGGGTCCTTTGGGCTTTTCGGCATATATTGCGTGGGGGGGGGGGGGGGTCGGCTTTTTTGTAACACACACACACACCGGTCGAGGGGATTTTTCTCCTGGAGTTAACATCAGTGCTGACTCCACTCTCCCCAATAGTCCTTCGGATGAGACTATAAACTGAGGCCCCATGTGCGAACACACGCAGAACATCTTGCGCACATGTTAAATCCTGTTCTGCTTTTCGTAAGAGTAGGCCATTGTGTGCTGGTGTGAACAGATAAGATTGACAAAAGTGCATACACATGGGGACTGGATGTAAAAAAAAAAAAAAAATAAATAAATAAAAACCACACACACACACGGGCGCTTATTCCATTATCCTCGATATAAAAGAATAAATAAATAAATAAATAAATGCACAAGATAGAAAATAATCTGTTTAATCAGGATTTTCAAGCCAGTAAAGTAAGTGGATAGTAATAGTAAACAAGTCAAGTTTAGTAAGTTACAATGATGCCCATTGATAAATTGTAGATCATCCTTGACCCGAGGAATGGTTCAACCTTATCCCAACAAAACTTTGTGTTGTCTTTTTGTAAAGTTGATTCAATGATATTCTTCTCATCCTTTGAATCTGGTATCCACTTTTGTATTACTGGTGAAATACTTCCCTACTTTTTTTTTTCTCTTTTTTTATCTCAAAGGTTTAATGGTATTTTGTTTATTTTCCTTTTTTTTTTTTTTAATTTAATCATTTAACTGTGATTGAAAACTGCCTTTGTCTTGTCTGAATATATCTGTATATATTGGAGTCCTGTATTTTTTAGGAGATTTTTCATAGATTTTATATGCAAATGTGTATAAGCATTCATGTGTGTTTACTCACTGTTCCTTGTATATATTTATGTCTTTTTGGTTTTAGATGACTGTTTAGTGTTATATCTCCAGCAGATAGTTTCAGATGGGTTTCTAGAATGATGATCTTAAACTATATTTTTTCATGTGAAAATGTATTTATGATAAATGTTAGTGCCATGTGAGAATTCCTTCATTGGAACTGAGAGATAGAGAATGCAGTGAGGAAAAATACAGAAAAGGCAGCAATGGTTCTCAGTTGAGAGTACTATACATTTCCTTCAAACTGGATTCAGATGAGTACTCTAGAGTGATTGACTTAAATTACATTTTGCATGTGACTATGAATTTATGATTGAATTTTATTGTATATATATGTTTTCATTGGAACTGAGAGATAGTGTAAAAGAAATGAAAAGGAGCACTGTGATAAGGGGAAACTATAATCTAAATGGATAGTTTCCCTTTGCAGCAGTTTGCTGATAGACTTCTGTTTGTTCCTTTTTTTTTTTTTTAAAGTGCATATCTGAGAGTTTTAATACAGGTCCTTTTAATGACAATTTCTATGTAGTATGCCAGTGTGTTGAAAAAAATCAAAAGAATATACTACTTAACTTTTAAATAAAATAGACAAAAAAAAAAACTTTTAGAGTATTTCTGCAGAATGTTATAATACCTATGAAAAGAAGGGGAAAATCTGATTGGCTTTGATGTTCTTTCATTGTCATGTTTTTACTCTAAAAGTGCATTGCATGAACACTGCTCTGTCTTGATTTTTTTTTTTTTTCATGGAGGGGGTACTCTGGTTCAGAAAAAAAAAAAAGCTGTGCATCGAAGAAATGAACGATGTTAGAACAATAGAAAACTGCACACATTTGGGGGGGGCTTTTTTTTTTTTATAGATAAGCCCAGTTGAAAAATGTTCACCAGATTATTGTATTTATCTGATTATTCATGCTTTTGTTTTAAAGAAACTCATGCTGCATAATGGGCAGGTTTGTTTGTTTTAAAGTACATATCAAAAGTTTTATTTTGATTTTTTTAATCCAGAATTCTTTATTTTTTAAAGTACATATCAAAAGTTTTTTTGTGATTTTTTTTTTTTTTTATCCAAGAATCCTTTGATTAAAGAAGTGATTTATCAAAAATGTTACATTTCAGTCATGTGGAAAAAAAATCTAGATATCTGAGATTACATGTTGCTATATATTTTGCCATGATATCAAGAATGAAAGAATATATAGGGCTCCTTATGTTGTAATTTCATGTTTTTGCTTGTAATGTTAACAGATATTTTTTCTCTGTATGTTTTACTTACGCTTTATGACAATGCATGATGAAAGTGGAAAAACAAAGTTAACAATGTTATTCCGCAAAATGTCTAAACTGAAACAATGTGCATAATAATAATAATACATGGAATTTATATAGCATGTCAGACATGTAAAAAAGAAAAATGTAATTTATAGGTAAATAATTTTGCAATAATTATTTAACAGATTGTTCAGCAATGTTAAAGATTTACATGTGTAAAGACATCGCAGTATACCAGCTGCTTTGGCGCAGTAGTTAGCACCTTGGGCTACAGACTGAAAGGAGTCGAAGGATTCTTTCCAACTTTTTGGACACTTTAAGCTCAAAATGTGTAAAACGTGAATTCAACCTCTGAAATGTCAGATGAGTAACTAGACAATTTATTTGGAATATTTCATACAAATGCACAATAAGATCTGTTTTATCACAAAGATTTATGTGCAATTCTTATGTCACGCAAAATTGTCAAAGCACTCATATTATTGCTACCTCAAACTTTCCAGGATTACTGATGACATTGAAGTTCTGAATCAGATATTATACAATGCCATCACTCATGTTGGTGTATGCTTTTTTTTCATGTCGGTTTTTTATGTTTTGTTTGGTGCCTTTTACTTGATATTATTATCATTATTATTAACAGTAAGAAATGTACTTATGTTTTATTATTTGTACCGGCCCCTTTTGGAAAACATCTGACCAAGACGACTGGAAATCACAGATTTTTTTCTTAAATAGCAGTCAAGACTTTTTGTGGAGAAGAACATTACTGAGTGAGGAATGAAAAATGGTGCTGTGTCTAATTCAAATAATTGGTTGGTTAATGGTGCCATCCCGCAGTCAAACACCTCCACTGGGACTCTTAATATAATCAAACAAATATAAGTCCTTCAGATGAGACTATAAACCGAGGCCCTGTGTACAAACGCACGCAGAACATCTTGCACACACTCAAACCCTGTTCCGCTTTTCATAAGAGTAGGCCATTGTGTGCCGGTGGGAACAGATGACAAGATTAACAAAACTTGCACACCCATGAGGACTGGATGTAATAAAGCACATGAGTGCTTATTCCATTATCCTCGATAGCAAAGAATATTTTTTAAAATTTAAAAAGAATAAACCAAACCTTACTCAGTTACTGGAAGATGACTTTCAATAGTGGGAGGAACTTGACTAGGTCGACTTCCGTTTAACACCTTGAGGTGTCTTTGGTGTACTTCACACTGTTTCAAAGTGTTGAGGACAAGGTGATCAAGTTCAGCCAGTATGAACCATCACAATTTTTTTTTTTTTAAACCAAAAAAACCCATATACACTGGTGTCATGTTTAGACATAATCCTTGAAGTTGAAATAGGGCTACCTTAACAGTGGGAAAATAGGTCGCGTACCCAATCTCAGAGCTCTAGTCGAGGAACAGAAATTAGAAAAATTTTGGTTAACTGCTGCAGTGATAATCAATTTATATTTCTACAGACACTTGTACATTTGGCATGTGGTGAGTGAGAGTGTGTGTGTGTGTGCATGCGTGTGCGCGCGCATTTGCAGATTCATAACCTCTCCTTCTCCTCTTGCATCCCAGATCCACAAGTGTGACAATTTTTTCTAACTTTGAAAATCACACTGTATTATTTCTTGCAGAATGAGTATGCCTCCCAGCAAAAATCAAACTTGGCACTAGTGGTTTATGAGTACACAAATGAGTAAGGCGATCAAACCGGTGTCTCTTAAAAACAATCAGATTAAAATATGTGATGTTCCACCACGAAATGAGTCGCTTAGCACTCATAGCTGAGAAACAAAACACCAAACTAAAACATAAAAATTCCTTTTTAAATTTCACACTGACCATGAAGTGAAGACTCTGTCTTTTATGCTGATTAACAGCCTCTGTGGATGACCAGCGAATTATTTTGATGATGTCTTCAACTACCATGTTCACTCTTTTTTCTTGATATGGGAGGGAGTGAAAAAGGCTTATTTTTTTGCTCATATGGCAGCTGGAAGAAGTACAGAAAATAAACATACTTTTTCTATATCAGGCATGTGTGCTTTGTTCTTTTGTTAAAAATGAAAAGCAATACATGTGTACACTGTACGTTTCCCCCACTTTTCAGCGTTTATCTCTAATTTACCATCAGATTTATACAAGAGGTTGGTTAAGAGTAATATTTCTAAATTTCTGCATAAAAATCATCAAAATAATCTGTGGAGGTTGCATGATTTCTTTTCCTTATGAAAACACACACACTCTCTCTTTCTCTCTCTCTCTCTCTCTCTGGGAGACGGATAGCCTAGTGGTCAGAACATTGCGCTGGCAATTTGATGACCCGGGTTCAAGTCCGGCTGAGGAGATTTTTCTCCTGAGTTAACATCAGTGCTGACTCCACTCTCCCCAAAAGTCCTTCTTTGGATGAGACTTTAAGCCAAAGCCCCGTGTGCCAATGCACACAGAACATCTTGCGCACACGTTAAATCCTGTTCCGCTTTTCATAAGAGTAGGTCGTAGGTCATCGTGTGCCGGTGGGAACAGATGACATTTACAAAACCGCATTACACATGGGGACTGGATGCAAAAAAGCACATGAGTGATTATCCCATTATCCTCGATATAAAAGAATAAATCAAATCAAATCTCTCTCTCTCTCTCTCTCTCTCTCTCTCTCTCTCTCTCTTTGAAGGATATGCAGTATCTTTAAGTTTAAGTGGAAAGTCATGAAACACACATGCACGCATGCACACGCACACACATGACTTGCATCAATATAATCTACAAATATACTGATGCCATATTTCAATCTACCATCCTGTCAAATGGATTTTAAAATTTCACCACAAGGAAAGGGGAAAGTTATAGAGAGTTTGTTTATAAAGTTCGTTTCTTTTCTTTTCTGTTAAGTCTTTCGAATGAGACAAAAATCCATACAGCATGCATTTTTTATAACACTTTAAAAAAAAATCTGTTGCAGTGAAAATGTTTCCTGGGAAATTCCACAAAACTTAAATCTATTGTGACTATGCTCAAACAAATAGGGATTTACAATGAGTATGTTGTACATTTTGTAAAACTAAAGTGAAACAAGATGATAATCGAAATACATTGATGAAGTATATTTCAACAAAAACACAACCACAAAATATCAAGAACACGATCCAGTCATGAAAAATTAAAGTTTTATTAGCTTCAGGAGAATTTATATGTATATATAATCAATATTATTTAATCAACTGTTAAATTAAAATCTAAAATAATCAGCACATGACTATCACTGACAATGTGATATCTTATAAAGAGAGGAAAGAAAAATAATTTTAACAACATACACACATCGGTGGTCTAGAGGTAATTAATGCATCTCGCCGTGTGCCTAGAAACATTCCAAGTTTGGAGTGTAAGGTAGTTTGATCCCCATTTGCGCCTGAATCTTTTCCCCTTTCCACTAGACTGAGTCATGGTCTGGGTGCTAGTCTTTCAAAAGAGATAATACACCAAGGTCTCATGTGAAACATGCATTTAGCACACATGAAAGAACCCACAGCAACAAGAGAGTCGTCCCTGGCAAAATTCTGTAGGAAAAAGCCTCTCTGATTTGGAAACAAAAACACATGCAGACCAGAAAAGATAAATAATGGGTAGCGCTGTTCCTTTAGCAATACACTCTCACTGGGGCAAGCAGCACGAATTTCAAATACAGAACTCTGCTGTGACTTAAAGTGGAGGGCACACACACACACACACACGCACACACACATTCACAGATAGAATCTAATTCAGGGTAACTCAAGAACTCTTCCTTAGTAGTAAATAGTACGTAAGTAATGCTGTAGTAGTTATATAAGGCCAAATACTGTCAGAAAGATCTTTTAAATAAGAAACTTGTGTGCAAAGCAAAACTTTGTGTTTCTATCTTTTTTGGTCAGGAGTAGGAGATACCATGCAATAGCAGGGATATATATATATATATATATATATATATATATATATACACATACACATACACACATATATAACATTGAGTATTATCCTGTCAATGGAGCAAACAACATATTTTACACTGGGTGAAACTAAAAGAGTAAATAAGCAAATTCTCCCATTCTTCTTGTGTAAACAATGCATAAAAAAAACACTGCCATGATATATCAAATAAAGAAAGCAAAGTTGTGATCCATCCAATGGGTCAATAACAGTCCAGCTGCACCAACAAAAAATGTACAAAATATTTTGATTATTATAAACAAATTAAAACAACATATACAGAGAGAGAAAGAAATGATTTCTTATGATGCCTAGTGACTCTCATACTTAGTCATTGAACCATCAAGACTATGTTTTGTCAAAAGATAAAAGCAAAGTAGTATAGCTTTATAGAGGCTGGGAATTAGTAGTATGAAATTAAAAAAAACAATATGCAGGATCGTTTTCTTTTAACATTATATTCTGTAAAAAATACAATGATGAAATGTACATCAAAATCACTTTGATTATAAAACTCACTTTGAATCATTTAGTGCTGGATTCTTGTGAAACAAATCAATATCACTACTAGTAAGTTCAACCTCCACTCCACACATATTTGAGCCAATGCCAGCAACAGATACTGCTCAAGACAGACTTTGTTCATTGCAAAATTCTTTTGAAAAAAGCAATTGTTATAGGGAAATAAACATACACAAGTTACAAAGAGAAAATCTCTCTCTCTCTCTCTCTCTCTCTCTCTCTCTCTCTCTCTCTCTCTCTCTCTCTCTCTCTCTCTTGGGAGATGGGATAGCCTGGTGGGCAGAGTGATGCACCCATGATCTGCTGACCCGGGTTCAAATCTCCTTCAAGAGGATTTTTTCTCTGTACTTAATATCAGTGCCAGCTCCATTCCCCCCAAAAGTCCTTCAGATGAGACTATAAACCGAGGTATCATGTGCGGGTACATCTTGTACATACATTAAAACCCATTCTGCTTTTTGGAAGAGTAGGCCATTTTATGCTGGTGGGAATGGATGACAAAATTTACAAAATGGCTTACACACAGGGACTGGGTGTGAAAAAGCACATAAGTGCTTATTCCATTATCCTTGAAATAAAAGAATAAATAAATTTTATAAATAATCTCTCTCTCTCTCTCTCTCTCTCTCTCTCTCTCTCTCTCTCTCTCTCTCTCTCTCTCTCTCTCTCTCTTAAAGTAGATCGTGCAATTGTACATGTGGTGCTCATTCTGGATTCATATGACTGTAAACTGAAAATTTTAATAATTATGATACCTTCAAGTCAAAATTGTCAATTCATACCAAAGTCAGATGTGTTCGGCCTGGTTGATCTAGTGCTAAACAGCAGTGCAATGCATAAATTTTCATTCATATGACAGACATGAGATAACAATAATTGCTGTGTAAGCATTCAACGACAACAACAACAATCTGTCAATTCTAGTCAAATGTTATTGGTTCCCAAACTCCACAATGGTAATTAGTATCATCTGACATAGACTTCATTTTTAAAGTATCAACTGATGTTCCATGAGCCTCAGTTTCAACCACACCAAACACATTCTGACGATGTTTTCAAGCTGCTGTTTTCATCACAGCCTCAAGATCTTTCTCAATTTGTCTGACAACACGGTGGTTCATGAATAGCAGACTGCCATCGGGAAGTACTCTCTCCAAGACTTCTGACACACGCTCAATTCTATTCACAATCTCTGAAGGCTGGTTCAACACTCGTACATGCTCTTGCAGGAACCGAACCACAAGTCTCAAAACCTGACCAGCTACAACCCGGTTCTCACATGGATCACAGAGCAGAATAAAACCTGCCAGTGCTGCTCCCATCCACGTCACATGCTGGAAAGTTTTCCTGGCATCTTTTTCCAAGTCTGGTGAGCTGGAAAGCACGGGAGCATCGACACGAAAATATCCCATTTCAAAGTCTGGAAGTGTGTCATCGTTATTGAGCCTTTGCATGTCTTCTTCTTGTGACATACCGTTAGTCTCACGCCTGAACTGATATTCTGAGTGTACCCGTTCTGCTACACTAAAAATGTGCTGCTTGCTAAGTTTGCGTTGAAGCTCTCCGTCAACCACTTGCTCCTTTTCCTTCTCGCAGTCAACTTTGTTGACGATCCGTCCATAAATCTGGTGGTACAAAACAATAGGCTTGTCTCCTGTTAATGTGCTAATAACAAACGCCAGAACCATGCCTGCTGTTCAGCTAATTTGATGTGCACACAAAGATACCAAAACCATCAACAATGTGCAAAGCTGAACATCGAAAGTACGGTGGGCGGAGTGCTTTTGTGAATGTCTTTCAGAGTAGCTGCCCTCTAGGCTGTGTTGACTATTCACCGAAACTGATCAAGAAGTGTCTGACTACAGTTTGTTACATTACGTATTTTCTCTCTTTAATTGTTTACACTGCACATTTTGTACTTAGTTTTTTTCGCTGTGTGCTTGAGGCTTTTAAAGCCTTAACCAATGATATCAGTCATCAAGAAACTTAAACCGAGTCCTTTAATTGTAAGGCCACCGGCCTGTGTACAAGGTAATTGGAAAAAAAGTCACAGGGAAAAAAGTCACAGAAAGAAAGTCACAGGAAAAAAAGTCACAAGCGCGCGTGCGTGCGTGCGTGTGCGCGCGCGCGCGCGCGCGCGCGCGCGCGTGTGTGTGTGTGTGTGTGTGCGTGTGTGTGTGTGTGTGTGTGTGTGTGTGTGTGTGTGTGTGTGTGTGTGTGTGTGTGTGAGTGTGTGTATGCATTGTACTGCACTGCACATTTTTCTTAATGATATTGCTCTTATTTTACTTTTATTCTCTGGCCTGCCTGCGTGCGTGCGTGCGTGTGTGCGTGCGTGCGTGTGTGTGTGCATGCGTGCGTGCCTGTGTGCGTGCGTGCGTGCGTGTGTGTGTATGTGTGTGTGAGTGTGTGTGTATGCATTGTACTGCACTGCACATTTTTCTTGATGATATTGCTCTTATTTTACTTTTATTCTCTGGCCTGCATGCGTGCGTGCGTGCGTGCGTGTGTGCGTGCGTGCGTGCGTGCGTGTTTTTTGTAAACTGGATTTTACTTGGCTTTGTTTGACCTGATTGTGACTTTTTTTCCTGTGACTTTTTTTCCTACCCAATTTTGTGACTTTTTTTCTGTTACTTTTTTTCCCTGTGACGTTTTTTCCTACAACCGTGTACAAGAGGGTTCACATTTTAACAGAAGAAACTAAAAGCAAAACAATAAACAAACAAAAGAATTTTGGCATTGTCATGAGTTATTTTCCTAAGAGACACAAACTACTTCACTTTTTTGTACACTGATTATACTTAGCTAAGTTCTCTGGCTTTCACAGCATAAAATATATACATACCCAAATGTCGCAACTAGCCAACATTTTCACTATTCAGAATAGCTTGAAGGCAATTTTCATTATCATTTGTGAATTATTTGGATAGGTATTTCTTCCTCAAGTCTCTAAACTTTGTACATTCAAATAGAACATGGATTTCGGTTTCATTTTTGTCACAAAAAGACACTTTTTAGATTTATTATTATATCTGTTATTTACGTTTAAATCACCAATTACAAGTCGAAACTTAACCAGTACATGCCTAATGACAATATACAACAATATGATTCACCACACCAAAGTGCAGGGTCCCGCAACATGCGCACGCACAAACAAACAAACAAACAAACACACACACACACACACACACACACACACACACACACACACACACACACACACACACACACACACACACTAACACGCACGTGTGCGCGCACGCATACGCAACCCGGCCCAAGAAAAAGGTGTGTTTGGGGGCAAAGATGTAACCGAAAGAGCCGTTTTCAGTTCCCCCCCCCCCCCCCCCCCCCCCCCCCCCCTCCCCCCCCCCCCCCCCCCCCCCCCCCCCTCCCTTTTCTGCACGGTAACAGACCCCACGGCACCGGGACAGTGTTATACTGTATGCACACACCCTCCACTACCATCTTTGATATGTGTGGCGCCAGACATGTGGCGACACCACAGCCCCCAAGAGGTAAGAAAGCTAGTTTGTCGGAAGGAAAGCTGGTACAGTGAACGCAACAAAAACGTATCGGTGCGCACAATAATAATGACATTTTATTCAACAATATGATGCACCACACCAAAGTGCACCAAAGCGGCCACACACAAACAAATGCACACACAAACACCACCGCGCACGCATACACAACCCTCTCAAAAAAAAAGGTGCGATTTTCTGCAGAGATGTGACCGAAAAGAGCCGTTTTCAGCTCTGTCCTACCCCGACCTTGGCACGGTAACAGACCCCACGGCACTAAAACAATGCCGTACTGCATGCATACACCTGTGCTACCATCTATAATATGTGTGGCGCCGGACATGTGGCGACACCACAGCCCCCAAAGGCTAAGAAAGCTAGTTTGTCGGAAGGAAAGCTGGTACAGTGTATGCAACAAAAAATAGCATTTCGCACAATAATAACGATATCGACTATATACGACAATAATTATGTTTTTGCCTTACCAAATATTGTTCTTACTTTTTTCTGTTCTTACTTTGTTTTCAAAACCTTTAAAAAAAATTCTTGGGATTGGGATACTCGGCTTTTCAGTATTTCTGGAATGATTCATTTGGAACTTATCTCTCAAGGATGTCCGTTAGGCCTATATTTTAGGAGAGGGTTTATGCATGCAGTGCCACATAGTCTGGGTGGCCTGGGGTCTGTTACCGGGTAAAAGTGCGCACGAGGCGGGGACCCTTCAGTTTGCCGTGGTGCATGATATGGCTGGATATTGTCATTATTACTGTGCACCCTGCTTGCTTTTTGTTGTGTACACCGCACCAGCTTTCCTTCCCAGAGACTAGCCTTCTTAGCACTCGGCGGCTGTTTTGTCGCCACAAGTCCGGCGCCACACATATCCCAGATGGTAGGAGAGGGTTTATGCATGCAGTGCCACATAGTCTGGGTGCCCTGGGGTCTGTTACCGGGTAAAAGCTGGGGCGGAACAGGGCTGAAAACGGCTCTTTCGGTCACATTTTGGGCCCAAACCGCACCATTTTCTTCAGGGGGGTGGGTATGCATGCACGCACGCGCTTGTCAGTGCGTTGGTTTGTAAGCGCGATGTGGCGGGGACCCTTCAGTTTGCTGTGGTGCATGATGTGGCTGTATATTGTCATTATTACTGTGCACCCTGCTTGCTTTTTGTTGCGTACACCGCACCAGCTTTCCTTCCCAGAGACTAGCCTTCTTAGCACTCGGCGGCCGTTTTGTCGCCACAAGTCCGGCGCC
>JASPKP010005874.1:0-15099 GCA_030674155.1 Stramonita haemastoma | reverse complement strand
GTCTCACTATGGGTCGCATTTTCCCTTTATGTCTCACTATGGGTCGCATTTTCCCTTTACCTCTCACTATGGGTCGCCTTTTCCCTTTACGTCTCTCTATGGGTCGCATTTTCCCTTTATGTCTCACTATGGGTCGCATTTTCCCATTATGTCTCACTATGGGTCGCATTTTCCCATTATGTCTCACTATGGGTCGCATTTTCCCATTATGTCTCACTATGGGTCGCATTTTCCCTTTATGTCTCACTATGGGTCCCATTTTCCCCGTCTTTTGACCTCGTTCGTTCATCCCCTGATGTCCAGCACAGTCATTCACGTGATGGGGTTCTCTGCCTCCAGTCTCTTTTACACTAATGGATGTTAACCAGCTCCCTACAGCAATAGCAGGGCAGGGTGAGGTGTTTGTGACTCAGACGTTGGCCAAATCAGTGATGTCAGTTTTGGGTTGTAGTATTCAACACTGTTTTCTTCATCTGACACACACACACACACACACACACACACACACAAACACACCCCCACACACACACAACACACACACACATAAAATTTGTGTGTGGGGTATGTCAGATGAAAAAAACAGTTTTGTTTTATTTACACCAAATGAAATCATCGATTTAGGCAATTTTTTGTAGCATTTCCACAAGGACCAGTCCCTGCCTTCCAAAGCCTTGTTAGCAAACGTCGGGTCAAACATTTTAAAAACTATTTTTAAAAATATATAAAAATATATTTTTATATATATATATATATATATATATATATTTTACAACACATAAGACCTCTCTTTGAATATATGTTATAAAAATAGTGTATATATACAATAATATTATATATATTATTATTTATATATATATATATATAATATATTTATATAAAAAAGGACTCATTTCTTTGGGAGGTCCAAACACTATATATAAATATATAAAAATTTATATATATATATATATATTATATATAATATATATATATAATATTTTTATTATATGCGGCAAGCGCGCATGTGTGTGTATGTGTGAATGTGGCGTGTGTGTGTGTGTGTATTATGTGGTTGTGCTGAAGACTACAGCTGGGAACAGAGCCAGAGGGCCCAGTACACCCCACCACAAAAAGGAGAAAGGGGGAAAAGGGGACGGGGGGTGGGAGAGGGAAATCGTGCAGTTGATAGCAGGTTAAGATAACCCAGGCCGGGAGCCGTGCCCCCAGGGGTTAAAGTGGGTTACTACACACCCTGAACAACCCCCTCAGACCTTCCTTGCTGTGGTCAATGCCCGGGCCCAGTGGGTCTGTCTGCGTGGTTGTTGCCCCGTCTGTCTCCCTGTCTGCCCTCTGTCGCCTGTTGTTGTTGTCTCCCTGCCTGTTGCCTGCCTGTCTGTCTGTCTGTCTGTTGTCTGCTTCATTGTCCACCCTGGCCCTCCTTGGAGTTGTCATTAAAAAGGACGTTGGTCACCCATTTTCGGTCAGTAGTAAAAAGAGAGATTCTTTCAGACAGCAAAGGATAACTGTAGTGTAAACGCCCTTGACGCTGAGTTAATTAAGTATATTGTTGGATTTTGATGCTTGTCCGGGGAAGATTTACAAGCCATCTCCGTGGGTTCACTGGTTGAGTAGCTGAGATATATTGCACACATAAACAAGTGGGTTTTGGGTCTAGACAAAAATCTACTGAATTATGTCATGGGCTTAAATCGTAGTATTTTTATGTACCGAAATGCCACGGTTAAAAGGGAAAACAGTAGATTTTTTTAAATGTGAAAATAAGGATGAAGTTCAAAAAAACATTGAAAAACAAAAACGAAGAATATAAAAAATTTGACATATGAATTTGTGTATGCTAACCCCAAACCATCACACACAACCAGCACACAACACAACATGCACACACTACCTCAAACAAAAAAAAAAGGGGAGGGGGGAGGGAGGAAAGGAGAGGAGGGGGAGATGAAAGAGAGAGGGGAGGGGGGAGAAGGGGATGAGAGAGGAAGCAGAGAGAAAAGAGGAGTATCTCATAATCATCACCACCAAATCAATTTATTATTTTTTGCAGCGGGTGCAGAAACTATTCAACATCATCTCATTACTTGTAGCTTCGTCATTTTCCCAACATCTTTTCATCATCTACACTATCATATTTCTTCAACCGAGAGACAAAAGGGAACCGCAATTTTACACAGAAAAGGAAAAGTTTTCGCATTCCCTATGTAGTCGTGGGGGAGCGAAGCGTCAGAGACTTATTTTTTCTAGGGGCCCAACATTTTGAAGGCGGCCCCCGTTTTTTTTCCCTCCCGTCTTCCCTTCCCTGACCCTAAAAGGGGCAGGTACCCATTTCAGCTGAGGAATTGGGGACTGTGCCAAAGCCAAGGCGCACAAACAGTTACCCATCTAATCGTAACCACGCTCGATGTGTTTTAACCTAGCTTGGGGGAAAGTGAGTGCTCTGACCCCGAGCTAATCCGTCCCCCCCATTCAACAAACACAATAAACAGGGCGGGAAAAGAGGGAGAGGGACGATAAAAGAACGACAGAAAACAGTGACCCGCATAGCAGGAAGAAAGAGGCAGAACAGAATCGATCCAGAAAGACAAAAAGATCCAAAGACTCACTGACAGAAGAGAGGATACAAAAACATTACAAAATTCACCAGACAATGACTTCAGCAATTCCCAGAAAAGTCCTTTTTTCTGAAGATTCATCTGGCAGCAAACACGATTGGGGGAAGTTACACAAAACTACACACAGAGAAGAGAAAGGGAATGGAGAGGATGGGGGAAGGGGAGGAGGGGGATGGGGGATAGTATATTTGAAAAAGTTTAAAAAGTTAACCGGGAGTGTCATAGACAGGATAAAGGTTGAAAAAAATCAATACCACACATCTGGAACAAGGTGCCGCCCCATTAGCCTTGTTTGTGAGTGATCAGACTTTGGTCATTCTGTCTGTCTCTGAGCAAAGTGGTCATCTGTTTTGTTTCAGGGGAGGGGGGTGGGGTGATGGCAGGTAACCTAGTGGTTTTGATTAGTGATTTTGTGGCCCAAGATACACACGGGGACGAGACAGTCGGGCAAAGGCACTCGCTTTCCCCCAAGCTAAGGTTAGCAGCATCGAGCGTGGTTACCAATTTGGATGGGTTACAGTACCCCAGTTCCCCCAGTTTGTAAATGGATACCTGCCCCTTTAGGGGGGGAAGGGAAAAGCATGGGGGGAAAGGAGATGGGTGCCCCCTCAATATGCAGGCCCTGGAAAAGCTGAGGTATTGATGCCTCGTCCCCTACGACCACATATATTATGGGCCCCTTTACCTTTGCTTTTATCTGAGGGCACAGATTTGGCCATCAAAGGAGTTAATTCATTACCCACTCATTTCCCCTGAAATTTTTTTCAGATGGACTTATACCAAAGTCCCTGGCAACGGCAGAGAACTTCTGCACACTTTTAAACCTTTTCCCATTTTTGGGGAAGAATAGACTTTTGATGCCAATGTGAACAGATGATGAATACATACATACATACATACTTTCCCCTTTCCATGCCCCATAGCCCTGTGGCCCGTGGGGGCACAACTAAAAGATTTGCAACCAGCTTCCCCTCCACCCCCCCACAGCCTTCCCCTTGTAGAGGCCGCTCCACCCAAGGCCTGTCCACTCTCGATTTTTGTCTTCCCATCGTTTTCTTTGTCTCCCTCTTCGTCTCCCCCCCTTACAGTTCCCCGTATGTATGGAACAAAAACTTTAATAATAATACATACATAAAATAATACATACATACAAAATTTAAAAATTAAAAAATTTACATACATACATACTACATCATAATAATACATAAATATAAATGCATACATACATACAACATAAAACCCTACAAAATACTACATACATACAACAAACATACATACATACATACATCATACAACTCATAATACATACATACACACTGCACACGAAGACAGAGAGACGCCCCGGACCAGACGGGCAAAGACAGACACAGACAGTACACACACACACACAACACACACACACACTCACACACGCCTTTTTCCCAATCTTACATCACCCCCTTCTTGCCCAGAAAAGAAAAGTCAGAAAGCAAACAAGACCCACCCAGTCAGAATAGAAAATGAATGAACACCACTCCTGTTATACAGCAGGACCACAGCACAGTCAACGAAAAAGGAAAAAGAAGGAATTGTTCAGGATTACTAACCAAACACCAAACCACAAAGAGCTTGGCGCACATTGATCCCTCACCACGTGACGTTTGGGGGGATCATTTAGCCAAACAAAAAGGCACAGCGCGGCCAGGAGTCTTTTTCAGCAATCGTCGCAGCGATGGTGCCGGGAAAAATATGATTCACTAAAACAGTAGTGAATAATAAAATGCAGCCCTTTATGGGTCAACCATTCGCAGTGTGTAATAAAATGCGGCCTGTCCTGGCTTGTCAGCAGCACAAAGCTCCCTCCAGTCATTACCACAAGCGAAGGGCCTTGATCCTCAAAGAAAAAATTTTCCCCAGAAGTTTTTCAAACCAAAAAAAACTCCCCTTTTAGCAAGTCACGTGACAAGAAGTAAGCAAACAAAAAAAAAAACAACAACACTGTCCTTAAACTGTTTTTTTAAATTTAAAGACCACAACCCTTTTGTTCACAACTTTTAATGACTAAGATGGATGCATTACATGAAGAGCATAGTTGCACAAAGAGAGAGGAGGGGGGGGGGGGGGGGGGGAAAAAGAGAGAGAGAGGAGGAGGAGAAGAGAGGGAGAGGAAGGAGGGGAGAGAGAAGAGAGAGAAAGAGAGAGAGAGGAGAGAAGAGAGAGGGAGAGAGAGAGGAAAAGGGGAGAGAGAGGGGTGGGGAAAAGTAAAGAAGGCAAGGCAGGGCAAATTTTTTTATTTCGAGGGTAAGAATAGGCACATGTGTGCTCTTTTTTACATCCAGTCCCCGCCCATCAGGGATAAGAGCAAAAATAAAAAAAACTCTTAACTAAACCCGACAATAATAAGATCAATTACAAAAAGAAGAAACCATATGAAGTAGCAAAAACAGACAAGAAAAAAGACAAAATAAAATGAAAATGAATAAAAAAATGACCACACACAACACACACACACCACACAAAACCAAACCACACACACAACACACACACACACACACACACACACACAGACTGAACACAGACAGACAGACATACAGAACAGAGATTCAAGATTAAAAATTTTAGGGGGTTTTGGCCATAGGCTGCATACACAAGGGAAAGGAAGGGGCAGGATGGGCAAGACGTTTGCCTGCCAACAAATAAAAACCCTGGGTTCTGGGGGTTTGATTCCCCGTTTTCCCCTTTTTTTCGGCTTGACGAAAACAAATCGAACTGAATCCAAAGCTTCGGATGAAACTAAAAAACCGAGGCCCCGATGCAAACGCAAAGAACATCTTACAATCCTTTAAAACCCGTTTCCCATTGGAAGAGCAAGCCCTTGTCGCCAGTAGGGGCCGATGACAACAAAATAAAAAAAAAAAAACATGCACGCAGGTGTCGTTTTAGACCATCCCTGAGGAAAAACCGTGGATTTGAGTTCGGGGCCGGTCGGGGCTGTAGTTTATGGCAACGTTTGGTGCTCCTGCGACTGCACTGGAACCATGCGTATCGACATTTCTTTTTCCAAAGGACCATTCCCGCGACTTAGAGAGGGGGGGGGGGGGGGGGGGGCGTCTGCTGCATGGGGGAACAGCCCGCCCTCCAAACTTCTTACCCCGGGTTTTTGGGGTCTAGGCCTAGAGCGAAACTCCATATCTTCCGAGCCTGATGAAAACCTACACGATCATACACTTGGGGAAGGGGGGGGGGGGGGGCGTCCCCTAGCACTCAAATAGATCAGTTTCCCATTGAACAAAAAGCATTGCCAATAAGCATAAGATACACCTCATTTAGAATATTTCTGGTGTAGAAATCTTTACATCGTCCCCAAAAGGTGACAAAGGAAGACAGAGAGAAATAGAGAGATAGAAAAAAAAAAAGGAGTAAACAGAAACAAAAGACAAAGACACACAGAGAGAGCAGACAGGGAGAAACAGAGAGAGTAGACAGAGACAAAAACACACACACATATATAAATTATTTTATTAGAGAGAGAAGAGAGAGAGGGAGAGGGGAGGGGAGGGAGAGAAGAAAGAGGAGAGAGAGAGAGAGGAGAAGGAGAGAGAGAGAGAGAAAATGGGGCAGACAGACAGACAACAGACAGAAGACAGACAGACAGACAGCCCAAAACTTTTACAGACAGACAGACGAGAAACGAGTTTTTAGGGAAAAAACCAGGACGGGTTTTGGGGAAAGACGGGAAAACATTTAAACAGGACCCCACAGAGATAAAGAGGGGAAGACAAAAAAGGGACGGAAAAGGGACAAAAGACATAAACACACAGACACAGGGGCAGGAAACTGGGAGAGCCCAGACAGACAACAGACGGGACAGACAGCCCAGACAGACAGACAGAAAAAGGACAGCAGACACACACACACACACACACACACACACACACACACCACAAAACCCCACGACACAACAACAAAACACCCCCTTACACACACGCACACACACACGGGGAAAACGGGGGGAGAGTTTGATTGTATATATATAAAAATCAGTTGCCAAAATTGGGGTGTGTGTGTGGGGGATGGGATACAGACATAGACAAAACGATAGAACGGGCCCAACAGATGGGATCAGAAGAGAAAAGGGGAAGGGGATGAGAAACCCTGGTGGAACAGGGCGGATGCAGAGGGTCCCCCTGGGGAAATTTCCTGGGGAAAGGGGGGCGGGGCATGAAGACAGCACCTTGACAGAACAAAGGACAGGGGGAAATTTTTTTCCTCAACACCCCGTTAGCTAGGGTTGATCCCTATGTCTGTGTGGGGGTGTTTGTTTTCCCCTTTTGGGCTACTTTTTCTCTTTGCTTGCTTCCCCCCCCCCCCCTTGCCCTTTCTGTTTTGTTTTGGCCCTGTCGGGTTTTTGTCTTTTGTGTCTTTTGTTCCTCTCTTTCCTGTCTTTTGTTCTGTCTTTTCTGCCCGGGCTGTCTGTCTGTCTGCCCCTTCTGTCTGTCTGTTTGTCTCTTTTTCTCTCTCTCTCTCTTTTTCCTATCTCTCTTCTCCCCTTCTTTTCTCTCTCTCTCTTCTCTCCCCCTCTCTCTCTCTCGTCCCTTTTCTCTCGGCTCCTCCTCTCTTCTCTTCTTTTAGGGAAAGGGGCCCCGGATGAAAAAAAATATGCAAATGTTTAAACTTGTTATCCTTGAAAAGAAAAAAGATTATTCATTCATTCATAATACATTGTTTTCATCCTGACATTCTTTTTTATTTTTTTTTTGGGTTTTAACTAAAATAAAATTTCTTTTTTATTTTGGGAGATTTGATGCGAAGTGAAAAAACATATTTATCAACAGCCCATTGGATATTTTTAATACAGCAGTTTTTCTTTCTTTCGGGAAAAATGGGAGTTTTTGTACAAAGATATTTCATAATTTCCCATGGCCACCACAAAAACCTATGAGGCTTATACCCTTAGCCTTATTTTGAAAATTATTTTTTCAAAATTTGGCAGGGTATACCTTTTTCTTATATGAAGAGCTCCTAATACATTTAAAAAAACCACGCTAAAGTGGTTCAGAAACGTCACACGATTTTTCGGGACCCCCCAAAAGACAGTCTAAGGGAAAAAGAAAGGGGAGGGAAGACGAAGAGGGCAGACAGGGGAAACGATGGAAATACAACATCAAAAAGGGGGAAAAAGGGCCTTGGGTGGGGAGCCCAGCCCCCGGAAAGGGCGGAGGGCTTGGGGAGTGGGGGAAAGATGGTTTTCAAAATCTTCAGTTGGTGCACCCACGGTTTCACGGGCCTACGGAAGGTTGAAGGGTAAAGGTAATATATTTTTTCCCCATTTTCTGATAAAGTTCAACCCGGGCTACAAATCAAATCTTTTTGCCCAAAAGTCAGGGAAAAAACAGTTTTAGCACTATGATTGCCCCTCATTTTGTCCCCCATAAAATAATATCAGGGAAACCCAGAAAGGGGAAAGCAAAAATTTTTTGTGCTTTGGGGTAAACATGACGGGGGTTTTAAACCCCTTTTTGGGGACTTTGCCTTTTCCAAAGGGGCTCACGTTTTTCCGGTTTGGGCCCGCCCTGTGAAATGTAGGCAGTAGGCTTTCTGTCAGTCTTTGGAAAAACATGCAGTTCCCACCCCTGGGCTCTAAGACTCTAGAGCGAAAGCCTGCTTTAAAAGGTAAAGTGGTGGGGGGGCCCAAGCTTTTACCCATGCAGTAGATTTCCCCCCCCCCCCCCCTTTTCTCTCCATGCCCGCAAAATGGCCCTTTGGGAAAGGCAAAACGACGACACGAAGGGTTCCCATTTGTGGGTAAAGGGGAGCCGCAAAAAACTTTTCCCGGGTATCCCAGCCCCAAACCCAAATCCGGGGGGAACGAAACCCTTTTTTGGCGTCTGTGTGTGAACAAAAGCACGTCTCTCTCTAGAAAATAAATTCATCCTTTCACAATCCTTTTGCTGATTTCCATTATGGAAAGGTGTTCAAAATTGCCCTTTTGTCTCCCCAAAAAACTTTCGGATGAGACTTTTAAAACCGAGGGCCCCGTGCGCGAACGCACGCAGAACATTTTTGCGCACCAAAAGTTAAAAACCCCGTTCCCCCCTTTTTTTAAGAGGGAGGCCCAATTTTGCCGGGGGGAACAGTTATTTACAAAACTGCATATACACGGGGGACTGGATGTTTTTTGGTTTTTTTGTTAGTTTTTAAATTTTCCTCTCTTTCTTATTGTTTTTTTTTTTTTTTTTTCGTTTTTTGTTTTCATCTTTCTTTAAAATTTTTTTGTCCTTTTTTTTTATTCCTTTCCCTTTTTTTTCCCTTTTTTTTCTTTCTTTCTTGAATTTTTTCTTTCTTTCTTTTTTCTCTTTTTCTGAACCTCAATGATTTAATTTTGGTTGATTGATTAATTGTTTGGGTTTTCTTTTAAAATTCGTTCCTTTAACTTTTTTTTTTTTTTGGTCTTTTACTTTTTGTTTGATTTTTATATATAGATAAATATAAAATATATATATAATTATATTAAAATTATAACAAAAAAGGTTACACATAACGTATACCCCTATTTACATAGAATCCCTTTTTAAATATATATAATTATTTTAGGCATGTCCCCCAAAAAACTTTAAATTTTTTTAAAAATTTTTTTTTTAAAATTTTTATCTAGTTTTTTTTGGGTGAGTGTCATTTTTGTTTTTTCAAAATTTTTTTTTTAATAAATAAATTATTTTGTGATATTTTAACACTTTTGGACGGGAAAGGTGGGATTGGTTGTCGTTGATTGTTTACTAAAGAAATTTAATCTGTTGCCTCATTTTTTTCCTTTTAATTTTCTTCCACGGGAATTTAAATTTTTATACATGAATAAATCTTTGTGAATCGGGTTTCCCAATTCTCCGTTGGGGGTTTTTAAAACAATCCACTTTATCAAATTAAAAGGGGAAGAAAGAGAGAGAAAAAGGGAAAAGAGAGAGAAAAAAGGGGAAGAGAAAGGGGGGGGAGAGAAAAGGAAAAAGAGAAGAGAAAGAGAGGGGGAAAGGGAAGCCCAGAAGATCGGCAGACAACGGACAAAACAAAGCCCTAAACCAGAGCAGCCCCCAAGACAGAAAACCCGGACGGGACGGACAGAAAAAACCCCCAGCCCATAAGACAAAACCCACAAAACACCAGCCCACCAGACACACAGACACACAAAAGACAGAGAAACAAAAGGGCGAAGGGAAGGAAGAGATATTTATTTCTTTTTTTTACGGCGCATGTGCACAGAAAAAAACCCCTTAAAAATTTCCCGAGACTTTTTCCCAAAAGGGTGGAATATTATCAAGAAAAAATTGGGAATTTATTGTTTTAATTTTTCCCAAAAATACTTTTTAAAGTCTCAGGCCCTGCTTTTTTGACGGGGGCCCTGAAATGCCCAATGGTTTTCTGTTAGGTCAAAAATTTTGGCGAAAAAATTTGAAAAGAAATCCAAGCCCGGGTTAATTTTTCGCTTTGTGTGAAATTGTTTTTACAAGGCCTGCCCCAGCACGTTTTGCATACAGGGGCTTTTTTTCTTACGCACGGGCCCCGCTTTTGAAATTGCGCAAACGCCCGCCTTTTATTTTTTAGAACCCAATAAAAACAGTCATAATTAGACAAAGAATTAAAAAGGCGTGAACAAAACACACACACACAAAACAACACAACACACACACATAAACACACACACACACACACACACACCACACACACACAACAAAAACACACAACCACACCCCACACCCCCACGCGCGCGGGGCAACGAAATCCCCCCTCCCCCCGGCCCAACCCGAAAAAAAAACACCCAAAAAACAACTAAAACCGGGGAAGATAAAAAAACCATAAAACCCCACAAAAGGAAAGGAAAAAAGAGAAAAAATTTTACAAGGGGAAAAAAACAATTTTATTAAAATTTCCCAATTTTTTTACAAAAACCTTTGTAAAAGGAGAAAGTTGCCAAGTTTTGGGGGAATGAGGGGAGGGGGAAGAAAAGAAAATTAGAGGGGAGGGGAGAGTAGAAAAGGGGGAGGGGGGAAAAAGGGGGGGGAGATAGGGAGGGGGGTGGGAGAAAATTAAAGAGGAGAGAGGGGGAGAGGGGGGAGGGAAGAGAAAAGAGAGAAAAAGAGGGGGACAGACAGACAGACAGGACAGACAGAAAAAGAAAAGGAGAGGAACCAAAAGGGGAGAAAAGGACAGAGAGCGGGGTCGGGGGAAGGGAAGGGGGGGTGAGGGGAAAGTGATAATTACATTGTGTCTGTCTGGGGCAAAAGTGGTCCCCTATTGCCTGTTTTCTATGCTTCCCTCGGGCTCTGGGGGGTTTCCCCTTGTCTCTCGCCCTCCCCCCCCCCCCCCCCCCCCCTTACCCCCCCCCCCCCTCGTTCTCTCTCCTCAACTCCCCCTCTCTCTCTCATCTCTTTCTCCCCTCTTTTCCTTTTTAAACTCTCTCTCCTCTCTTTCTCTCGGTCTCCCTTTCCCCTTTTCTCTCTCTCCTTTTCTCTCTCTCTTTTTTTTTCTGGGTTGCTCTTTTGCCTCTCTTTATCCCCTTCCCCCCCTTCTTTCTCCCTCTCTTTCCCCCCCCTCTCTTGTCCTCTTTTTTTTCCCCCCCCCCTCTCTCTTTCTCTCATTTTTTACAAAAAAAGGGCCCGGGTTATTTTTACAAGAAGACTGAAAAAGGAGAAAGCTCCCAAAGATGACAATGCGCAATGACAATAGTGAGGGGAAAAGGGGAGAAGAGAAAGAGACGGGAAGAGAGACAGGGGAGCAGTTGAAAGGGAAGGGCGGGGGGGGGAAAAGAAAATATTTACAAGGGGTGTCTGTCTGGGGCAAAGTGGCCCCCCCCAATGCCGTGTCCTGACTTCTTCTCTCTCTCTGTCCCTTGTCTCTCTGTCTCTGTCTCTTTCTATTCCCTTTCCCTCTGTCTTTTTCCCCTTTCCTCTTTAGCACTTCTATAATTCTCTTTTCCCTCTTTTTTCCCCCTTTCCCCTTTTCCCCCCTTTTCTTTTCCCCTGTCTCTCTCTTTCTTCCCCCCCCCTCTCTCTTTCTCTAAACTTTTGCAAGGAAAGGCGGTTTTAAATTACAAGACGACTGTAAAAGGGGGAAAGTTTGCAAAGATGGGGCAAGGGCGCAATGGGGAAATAGTAGAAGAGAGAGGGGACAGACAGAAAAGAACAGACAAGACAAAAGACAGAGAGCAGTTGAGGGAAGGGCGTAAAGGGGAAACAGATAAAATTTACATTTTCTGCTGGGCAAAGGGGTTCCCCAATCCCCTTGTGCCCTGACTTTCTTCCTGTCTCCTGTTTCGTCCTCGTCCCTTTTGTCCCCGTTCGGGTTGTCCGGGCCTTTTCCTGTCTGTTTTCTGTTGTCTTTCTTCTGTCCGGGTCTGTCTTCTGTTTTGGGCCCTTTTCCTGTTTTTGTCTGTCCTGTCTGTCTGTCTGTCTTTGTCTGTCTTTCGGGTTTCTCTCTCTCTCCCTCTCGCCTCTCCCTTTTCTCTCCTCTACTCTCTCTCTCTCGTTCACCTCTCTTCTTATCTCCCTCCCTTTCCCTCCCCTCTCTAAATCTCCCTTTTCTCTCCTCTCTCTCCTCAACTCCCCCCTCTGCGTCCCCTACTCTCTCTCTTCTCCCCTTTTCCTCCTCTCTTCTCCCCTTCTCTCTCCTCTCTTTTTCCCCCTCCCCCCCCATCTCTCCCTCTCTTTCACTGAGGTGTCCATCAGGGTCATTACCCCCACTCAGTGATTCCCAGGGGGGGGTTACATCCCCCCACCCCCCCACCCAAAACCCCCACAGCCAAAACCACACCCCACCACACCCCTTGCCGGGCCAACTATCCTACTTTTGAGGAATGTTTTTCGGGGACTGCGTTCCCTCCGATAGTTTGCTGGAACCCCGGACCTAAAAAAACTTGTCACGGGCACCTCCCTCTCGTTCATACCCAATGCAAAAGACTGTGGGGGTTGTAGGGAAAAATGGAGGAAGCCTGTAAGGCCCTTTAGGGGGGCCCTCTAGTCTAGCTGTGCTTTTATTTTAAAAGCCCTCAAGTGTCTGTTTTCTCTGGGGTGTCGAGGGGAAAAGAGGTTGGGGGTTAGGTGTTTTATTTTATTTTTTGAATGTATGTATTGGGGCTGGTTCACTTCCTTTAAGGGGAGCGGGACGTTGTAGCACCAGACCTAAAACCCTTGCCACGGGGGGGTTACTTTTTATCAAAAAACCCATCCCCCCCATGTTGTATGTATGTATGTATGAATGTATGTTTGTATGTATGTAGGGTTGTATGAATGTATGTTTTGTATGTATGTATGGAAGTATGTATGTAGGGTATGTATGTATGTAGGGTTCTTTTGGAATTTATGTATGAAAGTATTTTAATGTATTTATGTGTGTGTGTATGTGCATGGTGTATGTGTGTATGTGTTATGTGTATGTGTGTGTATGTATGATGTTTTGTATGTAGGGATGAAATGTATGTTTTTATGTTTGTATGTTGAAAGTAGGTATGTATGTTGTTGAGAAAGTATGTATGTATTATGTATGTATGTTTTAAAACCCGAGAGGTTTTTTTAAAACTTATCATAAAAACCACTTTTCCCTTTTTCTTTTTTCCCCTCTTTTTTGAGCAAAGGCTTTGTAGAAAAAAAATTCTATACAAAATTACCCATCCCATCATCGGGGGACCCAAATTTTGGGGGGTTTGTGATCTTTCCATCAGCATCGTAGATTCATCCTTTTTTTTCACTATCATCATTATAACCTCGCACCCTTATCTTTCGTCGTTATCATACCCATAAACGTCGCCCGTCGTCGCCGTTTTTGGGTCGTCTTTACCCTTCCCTCCTCCTCCTCGTCATCTTTCGTCGTCGTAAATCTTTCAGCATCTTTTCGTCGTCGTCGTCGCCCGTCGTCGTCGTCTTAAAAACATCACCCTCATTTTCATCTCATCATCATCATCACATCACATCATCACCCTCTTTCTTTCATCATCTTTAAATAATCATCATCAAATAATTTCGCGTCTTTCGTCGTCAGCATATCATCATCATCTTCTTTCATCATCTTTATCATCTCGTGTGGCCCGCGGGGTATCATCTTAGGGTGGGTCGTGGGTCCGTCATCTTCATCATCACCCAGCAGCAGCAGCAGCAGCAAACTTTAAACAGCAGCAAACCCTTTTGTCCAAGATGCCGTGTTTTTTGGGGGGGACAAAAGGATACGGGGGGTACGGGGACATTTTTTCTGCGGGGTGGGGCCCTGGACCCTTTTGCAGAAACCATCGCCTTGTCGGACCCCGTTTATTTTGTTTGTTTAAAAAGAAAATGTTTAGTGTAATCGACACGGGGAAATAAATATATCCATGCCCTTATTTCGTGTAGGGTACCCAACAATATTTCCCTACTTTTTAAAAGGGTGGTTAAAATTATGATTTTTATCAGGGGGTATTTTCCCACAGAGAAGAGAGAGTAGAGAGAGAGAGAAAAAGAGAGAGAGAGAGAGAAAAGAGAGAGAGAGAGGGGAGGATGAGGGGGAGAAAAAAGGGGGAAAGAGGAGGGGGAGAGAAAAGAGGAGAAATGACAATGACAATGACAATGAAAATTGAAAAAGGTTTTTAAAATTGGCCAATAGCTTTTAAAATTAACCCCTTTTTAAAAAAGGGGGCCGGTAATTTATAATAAGGGAAAAAAACTTAACTAATGACAATTTTCTAATTTAACAGTAAAACGATATCCCACAAAGGAAAATTACAAAAGGGGTTAAAAAGGCACCCCACCGCTTTACACTGCAACCACACGCGGGCGGGGCGTACACAACTAAGACCCCAACGACCCAAAAGTACCCATACCCCAACCCCGCAGGGCACGCACGCACGCGCGCCCCAAACGAGGGGGAAAAAGGAGAGAGAGAGAAAGGGGAGAGAGAGAGAAAAGAGGAGAAGAGGAGAGAAATTTTTAGGGGGAGAAAAGGAGGGGGGAGAGGAGAGGAGAGAAGAGAGAGGGGTGAGAGGGGGAGGGGAGAGAGAGAGAAAATCAAAAAAAAATTTAAAAAAAAAATCAAAACAAATAAAAATTTTTATTTCCAGGGGTTAAGTGAGTAAGATAAAATTTGCTTTTTTCATAACCCTTTAATCCACCCAAAAACCCCCCCCCCAAAACCAAAAAAACCCCCGCCCCCCAAAAAAAAATCATTTAAACAAAAAACAGACATTTCTACCAAAAAAAAAGCAGAAAAGCAAAAAAGGAAAATAAAAACAAAAAAAACCCCCCCCCCAAAAATATTTACCCTAAAAAAAGGTTACAAAATATAAAAAGAAAATAATATAAATATGGGGAAGTAGAAGAAAAGATAGATAGGATAGATAGATGATAGATAGATAGATAGATGGGGTTGATAATAAAAAGATGGGGCCAGATAGTTTGTTTAAAATAGCCCGATAGATAGATAGTTTAGATAGATGTTAGATAGTAGTTTAGAAAGATAGATAATAGATAGATATTTTGGTAATGGGATAGTTTGG
>JASPKP010000587.1:35000-40000 GCA_030674155.1 Stramonita haemastoma | reverse complement strand
CAAGTCGGGCCCAGCACATCTATCCGACATTGGCGAGGGAGAGCATTGTATCCACAGCTGTCAGTTCCCCCCACTATCGGCTCCTCTCAGCTGTTAATTAATCTATCCCATCCTAGCCCAGATGAGGCTAGCTCATGCTAATTTAATTATAGCAGGAGCTGACCACACTTAGGACTAGGTAAAAGGAAAGGGCTCACTAAATTTAGCATTCTTGACTGAGTGATGTTGGATTTGTGGGCTGTGTACATCTGAACCCTTTCTGGAAAAGAAAAAGCAGGAGAATGGACCAAGAAGGCAGAACATAGACAGGAAGGAAGGACTTTGACAGGAAGAGGAGGAACAAGACAGTAACAACAGAGAAGGGATCGAAAAGAGAACTCCTTAGCACACTGACAGACCGCCGCCGCTGTAGTCTAGTGGTTAGGGCGTTGGACTCGTAACCTAAAGGCTGCGGGTTCGATCCCAGCTTTCGGCTATGGCGTTGTGCCCTTGGAAAAGGTACTTAACGGCTATTTTCTCACCTCACCCAGGTGTAAAAGGGGTACCAACCTTGTGTTGGGGGTTAACCCTGCGATAGACTGGCGTCCTATCCAGGGGGGAGTCTATGACTCTCAGTCGCTTAACGCCACAGAAACCGGGATAAGCACCGGCCTGATGAGCCTTAGGCTCGGGACAGACTTTAACTTTTAACACTGACAGACCTCCG
Source organism: Stramonita haemastoma (assembly GCA_030674155.1). Classification (NCBI taxonomy): domain Eukaryota; kingdom Metazoa; phylum Mollusca; class Gastropoda; order Neogastropoda; family Muricidae; genus Stramonita; species Stramonita haemastoma. The sequence goes on along the minus strand of JASPKP010000587.1, from coordinate 39,294 downwards.
GGCATCACCAAAGGGGAAGCTTGTACCCTGGTCTTGGCTGTCTGACTTCAGTGCTAGACTTTTCCAGCAACTCCCACAAGAAGTCACTGGTATAAAAGGTAAAGGTGTCCCATAACCGGTAATAAAAGGTAAAAGGCAAAGGTGTTCCATAACCGGTAATAAAAGGTAAAGGTGTCCCATAACCGGTAATAAAAGGTAAAGGTGTCCCATAACCGGTAGTAAAAGGTAAAGGTGTCCCATAACCGGTAATAAAAGGTAAAGGTGTCCCATAACCGGTAATAAAAGATAAAAAGTAATGGTGTCCCATAACCGGTAATAAAAGGTAAAGGTCATAACCGGTAATAAAAGGTAAAGGTGTCCCATAACCGGTAGTAAAAGGTAAAGGTGTCCCATAACCGGTAATAAAAGGTAAAGGGGTCCCATAACCGGCAATAAAAGATGAAAGGTAAAGGTGTCCCATAAACTTTGTCATCGAAGGGGAGCAAGGCATCAGAGACCTCGGCTTCTCTAGGGGCCAGTATATTGAGGGCGGCGCCCATCTCCTCTCCGTCGCTGCTTTACCTTCCCTGGACCTAAAGAGGATCAGGTACCCATTTACAGCTGGGTGAACTGGGGGACTGTACTGAAGCCAAGTCACAGGCGTACAAACAGTCACCCATCCAACTGGTAACCATGCTAGATGCTGCTTAACTCTGATTTGGGGAAAGGGAGTGCTCTGACCACTTAGCTATCCCGCCCCCGTATCTAGGGTGAACTGAATGTGGCGGAGCCCACATCCCTCTAGGAAGCAGACTGCATGCTAGGTACCGTTGAATCATCCCTTACAACAGTCGTACCTGGCCTCGCCTAGTCTACGATATCTAACTCAGGTGGTGTTTGAACGTGTGTGCGCAAGATACTCTGCATGTTTTTGCACATAGAAGTCCAAGTTGATCTCGTCCCATCTGACGCCGAAGTCAGATGTGCCGGGACTGACTGGTGAGGCGCTTAAAGGCAGCACGGAAAAGTTTTGCTCATAGGACAGACAACAGTAGTTGCCATCTGAGCGTTCGACAAAGGAGAAGAAGAAGAAGAGGGAAGATGAAGAGGAGGAGGAGGAGGAGGAGAAGAAGAAGAAGAAGAAGAAAAGAAGAAGGAAGAGGAGGAGGAGAAGAAGAAGAAGAATTGCGAAGAAGAAGAAGAAGAAGAAGAAGAAGAAGAATGCGAAGAAGAAGAAAAATGCGAAGAAGAAGAAGAAAAAAAAGAATGCGAAGAATGCAAAGTAGAAGAATGCGAAGAAGAAGAAGAAGAAGAAGAATGCGAAGAAGAAGAAAAAGAAGAAGAAGAAGAATGTGAAGAAGAAGAATTACGAAGAAGAAGAAGAATGCGAAGAAGGAGAAGAATGCGAAAAAGAAGAAGAATGCGACGAAGAAGAATGCGAAGAAGAAGAAGCAGCAGCAGTACTAGACTACCTCTCACTAGAATAATTTTCCAGGGAGTGGAGTCAGCACTAATTTTTTTGTTTGTTTTAGGATGTGTTTTTTCATTCCTGGGCTAGAACTCCGAGGTTCACTCGATAGTAAGATACGGTGTAGCCTATGCCACCCATTTTTTTACCCACCATTTAGGTAGCCACAGTCCGACTTCGGTGATAGCACAAAGGTTAACTCCAGAAGGGGAAAAACAATCCTCCAGAAGGGAAAACAATCCTCCAGAAGGGAAAACAATCCTCCAGAAGGGGAAAAACAATCCCCCAGAAGGGAAAACAATCCTCCAGAAGGGAAAACAATCCTACAGAAAGGAAAACAATCCTCCAGAAGGGAAAACAATCCTACAGAAAGGAAAACAATCCTCCAGAAGGGAAAACAATCCTACAGAAAGGAAAACAATCCTACAAAAAGGAAAACAATCCTCCAGAAGGGAAAACAATCCTCCAGAAGGGAAAACAATCCTCCAGAAGGGAAAACAATCCTCCAGAAAGGAAAACAATCCTCCAGAAAGGAAAACAATCCTCCAGAAGGGAAAACAATCCTCCAGAAAGGAAAACAATCCTACAGAAAGGAAAACAATCCTACAGAAAGGAAAACAATCCTACAGAAAGGAAAACAATCCTCCAGAAAGGAAAACAATCCTACAGAAGGGAAAACAATCCTCCAGAAGGGAAAACAATCTCCCAGAAGGCGAAAAACAATCTCCCAGAAGGCGAAAAACAATCTCCCAGAAGGCGAAAAACAATCCCCCAGAAGGGAAAACAATCCCCCAGAAGGGAAAACAATCCCCCAGAAGGGGAAAAACAATCCCCCAGAAGGGAAAACAATCCTCCAGAAGGGAAAACAATCCTCCAGAAGGGAAAACAATCCTCCAGAAGGGAAAACAATCCTCCAGAAGGGAAAACAATCCTCCAAAAGGGAAAACAATCCTCCAGAAGGCGAAAAACAATCCCCCAGAACAGAAAGAATGGAACCCGAGCCTTCAAGTGACTGTCGGGTGATGAATTGTACTATTCTAACCACAAGGTCATCCTGCCCCCGTCACCTTCTGAGGCCCTGTAAGGGGATACGTTGATACGACTGGACACTGGGGTATCTGTCGCTGTGACATATGTCAACGTGGTTTGTGTGTCCTTTTGTGTGGGTGTTAAGGATGGGTGACTCTACGTTCTGTCTCTGTCTGTCTGTCTGTCTGTCTGTCTGTCTGTCTGTCTGTCTGTCTGTCTGTCTGTCTCTCCTCTCTCTCTCTCTCTCTCTCTCTCTCTCTCTCCATCTCTCTCTCTCTCTCTCTCTCCATCTCTCTCTCTCTCTCCATCTCTCTCTCTCTCTCCATCTCTCTCTCTCTCTCTCTCTCTCTCTCTCCTCTCTCTCTCACTCTCTCTCCTCTCTCTCTCCTCTCCTCTCTCCGTCTCTCTCCATCTCTCTCTTTCTTTCTCTCTCACTCACAGTAGATTTCTCTGCATGAAATTCGGGGCTGCTCTCCCCCGGTAGAGTGCGTCGCCCCAAGTGCAGCAGCTACCCATTTCTTTTTTCTTTTTCCTGCATGCAACTGTCGTTGTTTCCCTATCAGAGTGGCTTTTTTCCTACAGAATTTTGCCAGTGACAACTCTCTTGTTGCCGTGGGTTCTTTTACGTGCGATAAATAATGATGTGTAACACACGGGACCTCGGTTTATCGTCTCATCCGAGAGATTAGCACCCAGACCACCACTCATGATCTAATGGATGGGGGAAAAGTTTGGGGCCCCAAACGGGAATCGAACCACCGCACACTCCGACCCGGACTTTTCGCTTTCTAGTCAGGCGCGTTACCTGTAGACCACCGATTCACCGTTCTGTGATAAAGGTCTGTAAATCACGCTGAACAAGGAGAATACAGTGTGTAGTTAATGTTACAAGTAGCTCCGCTGAGGATGTGGTCAAATGCGTTAAATCCTGTTCCACTTTTTTCCGTAAGAGTAGGCCATCGTGTGCTGGTGGGAACGGATGACAAAAAGATATACAAAACTGCATGCACACGGGGACTGGATGTAAAAAAAAGTACATGCGTGGTTATTCCATTATCCTCGATATAAAAGTATATATATATATATATATATATATATATATATATATATATATATATATATATATATATATATATATATATATATATGTAAGTAAAACACATAGCGAAAGTAAAACAACCAGCATATTATGGTTCCCCAATATTTCGGCTTCCGCCTTCCTCAGGGGGTGTTTCAATATGTATATATATATATATATATATATATATATATAATGTATCTATCTATCTATCTATCTATCTATCTATCTATCTATCTATCTATCTATCTATTAAAACATGGAGTTCCCCAGGGTACTGTCTCAGGCCCACCCTTCTCTTGGGTATGCATCCCTGCATCACTAGAAATAACATAAAATCAAGACATGTAGACAGAGAAGGAGAGGGAGAGAGAGAGAGAAGGAGAGAGAGAGATTTAAAAAAATGTTTATATCTTTTAAAAAATTTCATTCTTTTATATCGAGGATAATGGGATAAGCACTCATGTGCTATCTTACATCCAGTCTCCGTGTGTATGCAGTTTTTTAAATGTCATCTGTTCCCACCGGCACACAAGGGCCTACTCTTACGAAAAGCGGAACAGGATTTAACGTGTGCGCAAGATCTGCGTGCGTTCGCACACGGGGCCTCGGTTTAAAGTCTCATCGGAAAGACTTTTTGGGGGAGTGGAGTCAGCACTGATGTTAACTCCAGAGGAAAAATCCCCTCGACCACGAATCGAACCCGGGTCGTCAAATTAAGAGCGCAATGTTCTGACCAC
>JASPKP010000587.1:0-17500 GCA_030674155.1 Stramonita haemastoma | reverse complement strand
TTCTGGCGGCTCCTGCGACGGTACTGGAACCATTCGTATCGGTCATTGCCTTTCCAATGGAACATTCCAGTGGCGTGGAGAGGGGGGGGGGGGGGTCTGCTGCATGGATAACAGCTTACCCTCCATACTTACTTACCTAGGCTTTACACTCTAAAGACTAGAGCGCAACTCCATAGTCTTCTGAGATTGATGGGTGCCTACTACTTTTTAAAATACCTGGAAAATAAGGTAGAACAAGCATTTAACCCTATAACTAAAAGCTGATTTTTTTGCCGGGGGGGGGGGGGGGGGGGGTGATCGAGAACAACCTGAATGGCAAAAGCGCATAATAATCAAGAAGAATGTGACGACCATAAAAAGTTAAGTTAAAGTCTGTCCCGAGCCTAAGGCTCATCAGGCCGGTGCTTATCCCGGTTTCTGTGGCGTTAAGCGACTGAGAGTCATAGACTCCCCCCTGGATAGGACGCCAGTCTATCGCAGGGTTAACCCCCAACACAAGGTTGGTACCCCTTTTACACCTGGGTGAGGTGAGAAAATAGCCCTAAAGTGCCTTTTCCAAGGGCATAACGCCATAGCCGAAAGCTGGGATCGAACCCGCAACCTTTAGCAAAAAACCCGGTCTTGAGGGTTACAGTTCACTTCGTTTTTTGATTAAAGAAAACTAAAGGTATTTTTTTACCTTGGACTGTGAATCAAGGCTGTTTTGTTTTTTTTGGTTTAAAACTTGTTTGGGAAAAAACCAGCCCTCAATTGCCCACCATTTGGTGAAAAACTTGTCCATTTCTCATTTTGTCCTTCCTGCAGTCTATCATTTTTTTTGAAAAGGTTTTTTTTTTTTTTTTTTTTTTTAAGAATGTCCGTTTTTAAATTTTGTTTTTGTGCATTGTAACCCCTTTTTTTAAATTTTTTTTTGCGATTGATAACACATTAAAAATTTAAAAATTAACCTCTGGGCAAGGGAAACTCATGTGGTGGAGCGTCACATTTTTATTATTTGTGTAGATAAAGTCATGCATTTTCGTTTTTTTTTTAAAAGGGAAAGAAAATTTTTTTATGTAATTAAAAAAAAAATTCTTTTTCAAATGGTTTGAGTTTGGGGAACTCTGTTGAGGGAAAGCCGGGGGGAGCGTTCTATTCCAATGAAAATAAGAAAATCAGGGTTTTTTTTTTTATAAAAATTGAAAAAAAGCATATTGTTAGTGGGTAAGGTGTTTTGGTTTCTATTATTTAGCCTTTGTGTGTCTGTATATTGTTCGTGGCATTTGCACGTCTTGCTGTCGTTTATCTGTTATCTGGCGATGTCCTTTGGGGTGTTGGTGGGGTTTGACTGCTGTCTGTTGTTGGCTGAGTCTTTTGTCTGTTTGTTGTTGTTTTTGTCTGGCTGGTGGCTGGTGGCGTTGCTGTCGTTTGCTGTTTTTGTTTTGTTTTTTGTTGTTTGTTGTTACTGGTGACTGTTGTCTGCTTCTGTTTGTCTTTTTTTGGTTATCTGCTGACTGTTGTTGTCTTTGGGGCCTGTTTTTGTTTCGGCGATGTCGTCTGTTGTTTGTTGTTTGTCTGTCTTTTTCGGGTCTGTCTGCGGGTTTTTTGTCTGTTTGTTTTTTGCTGTCTGTTGGGGGGCTGGCTGATGTCTGTCTGTCTGCTGGCTGACTGCCCCTTTGTTGTTGGCTGTTGTTGTCTGTCTGTCGGGTGCGGGTTTTTGCTGGCGGGTTGGTTTTTTGTTGTGGCTGTTGGGGCTGGACGAAATCAGGGATGTAAAATAAGTGATTTTTTCTCTCTTTTGCAGGAAGTGTTTTGTTTATTTTTGGCCCAGTCTTGGCCTTCATTTGGGGAGGTCTCTTCAGTAAAATGTACTCATTTGGAAAGGGTGATTTTGGTGTGATGGGTGGGGTCTGGTTTTGGTGGTGGGGTTGGTGGGTGGAGTGGTGTAGTGTGGTATGATGGGGTTGTGTGATGTGGGGGGATGGGGTGGTAGTTGGGTGTGATGTGTGGGTGTAAGTAGTATGATGTGGGGGGGTGGGGTGTGAAGTGGTTTTTGGTTTTAGGGGTGTGGTATGGTGGGTGTTGGTTTTATGTGGTGGTTTGGGGGTGTGGTGTTTTTGTTTTTGTATATTACAGAAAGGAGAAGTTAACATGTAGTGAGGGTGCTGACCCTAGTGCACGCTGTCATTTCCCTCATTTCATCCCCCAGTGCAATTTAATTAATCCATTATCCCCAGATAGATGGGGGCCTTGGGAGCTTGTTTATAGCAGGAATGACCAACACGGGATAGGTAAAAGGAAAGGGCGCTTTTAAATTTAGCACTCTTGACTATGATTTTGGGGTTTGTGCGCTGGGGGGGGCTTCTTGATGGTCAGGTTGAGGAGTTTGATGGGCCTTAGAAAGTTAACTTAGATGGGTCTAGGAAAGTCAACACCATCTGGGGGAAATTGCTGTAGGCAAGTCAACCCACCTCTAAAGGCAATTTATGTAGGAATTAACACCACCTTGAGGAATTCAGTGAGGAAAGTCAAAAACCCACTCTCTGAGGCAATTTTAAGGGGCAAGTTAACACAATTTTATGAAACTTCAGGTGGGGAAAGAAAAACCCCCCTTCTAAGGCAATGCATGTAGGAAGTAAACACCACTTCTGGGGCAATGCATGTGGGCAAGTAAACACCCTTTGAGGCAACTTCATTGGGCAAGTAAAACCCCACTCTCTGAGGAACTTTCATCATGGGCAAGTAAACCCACTTCTGGGCAATTTTCTATAGGCAAGTCAACACCACTCTCGGGAAACTTATCATGGGCAAGTAAACCCCACTCTTGAGGCAACTTTTTGTAGAAGAAAAACAAATTTTAGGAACTTTAGTGTGGGAAGTCAACACCACTCTCTAGAAAAACTGTCAAGGGCACGTAACTTCTCTTCGTGTCAAAACCTTGAATAATTTTTATTAAATCCCGTTTTCAAAACCAAGTCATTTCAATTTCTAAAAAAAATTTCCCGGGGCCAGCGGGAGTATAAATTTATTTATTATTTTTTCTTTTATATCGAAAACAAAATAGAATCTGTGCTTTTTTTCACCCGGCCCCCGGTGTATGCGTTTTGTAAATCTTGTATTTTTCCCCACCGGCACACGATGGCCCATTTCGAAAAGCGGAACAGGATTTAAGTTGGCAAGATTTTTTTGCGTGCGTTCGCAACGGGGCTGGTTTAAAGTTACCCAAAGGCTTTTGGGGAGAGGGGTAAAACTGATGTTAACTCCGGAGAAAATTTCTCGCCCGGACTCAAACCCGGTCGTCAAATTGCCAGGCAATGTTCTGCCACTAGGCTACCCGCCCCCCCGGTGTGTGTGTGTGTGTGTGTGTGTGTGTGTGTGTTGTGTGTGTGGTGTGTGTGTGGGGGTGTGTTGTGGTTGTGTATCTGGTGTCTGTGTGAAAAACTGCCACGTTTAAAAAAAGGTTGTTTTTGTTGTTCCCTTGATTGGTGGTGAGTTATGTGGTTAAAAAAATTGAAGTCACGTGCGCGATTTTTTTTTTAGCTTTCATTTGTCTGAGGCCACTATTTTTTTCATTTTTATGCCCTGTAAAAAACCTGCCCAAAACAGGAAATTAGCCCCGTAAAAGCCCAAAATAACCCCTCCAAACATCACCCCACACACAACACACCCAAAACACACACAAACAACACACACACACACCCACCGCCCCACGCACCACCACACCCCACCACACACCCCAAACCAAAAAACACCACCCACACACACACACAACACACACAAACACACACACACACACACACACACACAAACGGGAAAATTATGACGGGAAGAAAAAAAAGGAACAAGACAGAGCATTGACTTTCCCGCTTTTGTAAGAGTGGCCATTGTGCCTGGGAACAGATGAAATTTACAAAAACGCATCACACGGGACGGATTAAAAAAAAAAACACAAGATGTTATCCCATTATCCTCGACTTTAAAAGATAATAATAAAAAATATTTTTTTTTCATTTTTCATCCCTGTCCAGACACCAATGCCCCCGGGGGATCCGCGGGGGTGGGAGGGGGTGGGGGGGATTTTTGTTTTGGCCCATGGGGTTTTTGGCCTCACCCCCTACGCTGTTTTGCCCCCCCGGGTTACGCCCCCACCCTACTACCAAAAGGAGGCGGACCGAAGCGCGCACCCAAGGGACGAAAATCTCCCAATATAAAAGGGTTGGTTGTTGTGCCCCCTTATTTTGGGCTAGTTTGTGGTTAAAAAAAAAAAAAAGTCCGTGAGGGGGGGGGGGGGGGGGGGGGGGGGGGGGGGGGGGGGGTAAGGTGGGGGGAGAAGGGGGGTTTTGTGGGGTGTGGTGTGTGTGTGTGGGGGGGGGGGGGGGGTTGTGTGTTTAGGTGTGTGTGTTGTGTGTGTGTGTGTCAATCAATCAATAATCAATCAATAAATCAACCCAAAACAATCAATCAATCAATCATTGGTGTTTTTTAGTGTGTTAGGTGTTTGTTCGCTTCTTTCCCTTCCTTCCTTCCTTCCTTTTTCCCTTTTCCTTCCTTCCTTCCTTCCCTTTCCCTTTCCCTTCCTTCTTCATTCATTCATTCATTTTTTTCGTTCATTCATTCCCCCCTTCCCTTCTTCCCTTTTTTTTTCATTCTTTCTGCGTTTTTTGATTTCTTCAAGACCCTTCCTTCTTCCTAGCTTCATTCATTCATTTTTTTATTCATTCATTCATCCATTCATTCATTTTTTCCCCTCCCCCCCTTTCCTTTCCCTTTATTTTCATTTTTTCTGTCTTTCATAGGTTCTTCAAGAGCCTTCCTTCCCTTTCATTCATTCATTTTCATTCTTTTTCATTTTCCCCTTTTCTTTCCTTCATTTCTTGTCATTCTTTTGTCTTTCGTGAGTTTTCAAGAGCACGGCGAAATCCCCTGCAACCCTGTGTAATGTGCCGGGTGTTGGGCCCCTGTGCTTCCCTTTCGGCTGGCTGGTTTTTCCTTCTCCCCAAATCCCGGAGACCAATTCTCCTTTCCCTCCCGGGGAAAGCCAACATCATTTTGGGTCAGTTTGGGTTTTGGTTTTTTTTTTGGGGGGGGGGGTGGGGTGGGGTGAGTGGTGTGTGTGAACGACACAGAAGAAAACAGACACAGATAACTGACACAAACACACTCACAATACCACCATACAACCCAGACCACACCCCCCCCCCCCAAACACAATCCCAACAGAACACACACAGAACAAAAGAACAGACCACAGACACCCCCCCAACCCCAAAGCACACAGAACACAACACCCCCCCAACACACACAACACAAAACCACACAACAACACACACCCCACACAACACAAAAAAAAACACACCCCACACAACAAAATTCCCCGGTCGGGGGGGTTTTTCCCCTGGAGTTATCAGTGCAACCCCTTTTCCCCACAAGTCCTTTGGAGGGGGCTATAAACCGAGGCCCCCTGTGCGAAGCACTAAAAATTTGGCCCACAGTTTTTTAAACCCCTGCCCGTTTTTTCGAAAAAAGTAGGCCACTGTGTGAGTTGGGGGGAACGGATGGCAAATTTAAAAATTGCATGCACAGGGGGACTACTGTAAAAAAGCCACGAGTGTTTACTCCTTTATCCTCGATTAAAAAATAGGGTAAATAAGATAAAAAATAAAAATTGAACATCGGGGCACCCCAGCACAGCACACCCTTACGTACATCACGACGACGAGTAGCACGCACACGCCACACACACACACCACACACCCCCACACACACACACCCCACACACCCCAACACACACACCACCCACACACACACACAAAAATATGAAAGTTGTATCTCTTATTTATAGGTTAAATTTTCAATGCTTTTAGATATAATTTTTTCAAAAAAAAAAGCAACTGTATCTGTGGCGAAAATATTACCAAAAACTCACATTTTTTGAATGCAGAGATTTGAAAAATTTTTTACCTGTTTTCACTACATTGTTTAAAAGGCAAATTTAAAAGACATTTGGGCAAATGAAAGAAATTGTTTGTCATTAAGTCATAGTCCTATTATCAGGTTTTGTAGTTATTATAATTTTTTTTAAAAAGTTATATGAATTGAAAAAGTTGTGTTTAAAATGTTATTTCTTTCTTTTCTTTTCGTTAATTTTTTCTAGGGTTTTAATTTTGGGGTTCTTATATTTGTTTAATAGAAATTAGCTAGTGCTCTCCCCAACACATCCGCCCCCCCCCCCCCACACACAACACACACCCCACACCCAACACACACCAAAACCCAACCCCAACACACAACAACAACAAATTAGAAATGTGTATCTTTTTTTTATAGGTTAAATTTCATGCTTTTAGATTAAGTTTTAAAAAAAAAAAAAAGCAACATGTATCTGTGGCGAAAATTTTCCCCCCCATATTACATTTTTTAAAATGCAAGTTTTTGAAAAACTTTTTACCTGTTTTCACATACGATTGTTTTTAGAGCAAAATTTTTAAAAGACATTTGGGCTAATAAAGAAATTGTATTGTCTTAAGTCATATTTTCCTATTATCAGGTTCTTGTAGTATTATATTATATATTTTTTTTTTAAAGTTATATGAATTGCAAAGTTAGTTTTTTTAAAACTTTTATTTCTTTCTTTTCTTTCTTAAATTTTGTTCTATGGTTTTTTTTTTGGTTCTTATAGTTGTTTAATGCAGATAATTAGTATGTGCTCACCCCCAAACATCCAGCCCCCCCCCCCTCACACACACACCACAACACACACACACACACAACACACACACACACACACACACACACACAACAACACACCAAATAAAAAATGTTGTATCTTTATTTATGGGTTTAAAATTTCAAGCTTTTAGATATAATTTTTAAAAAAAAAAAAGCAAATGATCTGGGGCAAAATATTACCAAAAATCACATTCTTTTGAATGCAGAGATTTAAAAAATTTTTTCCCCTTTTTTCACATACGTTGTTAGAGCAAATTCTAAAAGACATTCGGCAAATAAAGAAATTGTTTGTCATAAGTATAGTCCTTTTATCGGTTCTTGATTTAATATAAATATATTTTTTTTTTACAAGTTATATGAATTGAAAGTTAGTTTTTTTAAAACTGTTTTTCTTTTTTTCTTTTCTTTAAATCTTTTTTGGGTTTTTAAATTTTGGTTCTTTAGTTTTTTAATGCAGATAATTCTATGTGTCCCCCAAAACCCATCCCCCTCCCCCCTCACACACACACACAACACACAAAACACAAAAACACACAACCAAAAAACACACACCCACACACACCACAACAACCCAACTACTCACTCACTCACTCACTCACTCATCACTCACTCATAAATCATACTCCATCATCACCCCCCCTCCTCTCACCCCATATTCACTTACATATACACTATATTTCTTACTGTTGTCTGATATTTGGTTGGTCTGCTTTGGTAATTGGATCATTTAATTTTCTGTTTTAGTTGAGGCTGTCTTTTTTTATCTTGATGTTATCCCTAAAAGGGGGGGGGACTGAATTAAAAAAAGACATGATGTTATCTTTACCCTCAAAATAAAAGAATTTGCCTTGCTTGGCCTTCCTTGCCTTGCCTTGCCTTTCCCTTTTGAAATTTTTTTTTGGAAGGAGGGTTTAAAATTTAAGAACTAATATACATTTTAACTTTTTTTTTTTTTTGTCCCCCCCCTTTACACCCACCGGTGTCCCCGAAGTACTATCAGCGGCAGGGGCACTTGGTGGGGGGATTTTTACCTCCCCTTCAAATTTCCCCGGGGGTGTTGAAAATGTCATTGGTTACCGCCCTGTCCTCCCTTATCATAGTATCGGGGTTTCTTGGGGGTCGCCAACCAGCGTCAGCATGGGCGCGTCTGCCGGGGAGGTGTCTGTGTTATGTGTGTGTGTTATGGTGGTGTGTGTTTGTGTGTGTGTGTGTGTTGGTGTGTGGTGTTTTTGTGTGTGTGTGTGTGTTTTTTGGTGTGTGTGTGGTATGTGGGTGTGTTTGCCGTGTGTGTGTGTGTTCTGTTGTGTCTGTGTGTGTCTGTTGTGGGTTGGGGTTTTGGGACAGCCCCTTCACCTTTGTGTGTCAGTAGTTAATGCTGAAAAAAAGGTAAAGAAAAAGAAGAAGAAGAAGAAGAAGGAAAAAAAGAAGAAAAGGGGTGAAAGATTTTTGATGATGATGATGATGGGGTGATGATGAAAACTTGATCATTAAAAACAGTAATGAAAACATTTGTGGTAATGATGACGTGTGCAAACAAGAAGAAGAAGAAGAAAAGGAAGAAGAAAGAAAAGAAGAAGAAGAAGAAGAAGAAAAGGGGAAGAAAAGTGATGATGAAAGATGAGTTGATGAAATGATGGAAAGATGATGATGATGATGATGGGATGTTTTGGGGGGGTGGCGGTGGTGGGGGTTGTGGTGGTGGGGGTGGTGGTGGTGATGTAGATAAGAAGAAAAAAGAAGAAGAAGAGAAGAAGAAGAAGAAAGAAGAAGAAGAAGAAGAAGAAGAAGAGAAGATGGATGGATGTGAAGATGATAAAGAAGACGACGACGACGCGACGATGATGATGTGATGGATGATGATGATATGAGAGATGATGAGACGGAGCACAACGATGATGAATCTAAAATTTTTTTTAAAAAAATAATGACGACATTCGGGGCATGTGAATGGGGTGCGAACTCGCCCCAACGGACGAAAGACGCAGTAAAGAGTGTGGGCTGGGCGGGTGACGACACTCATTTCTTTCCCCTTGTGGTCGGATGGGGTCCCTATTTTTCCCCCTGTCACCGGGGTGTTCCCGAGGGGGCATGGTGAGAGATTTAGCTTTGTTTTTCTTTCTTTTTGGGGGGACAGGATAGTCGGGTTTTTAGAGGGCTACTTTCCCCCAGCCAAAGTTGGCGCGTCGAGCGTTGGTTGCCAGTTGGATGGGTGACCGTTTTCGCGCCTTGGTTCAACAGTCCCCCAAAGTTCACCCCCGTGTAAAAAGGGTACCTGCCCTCTTTTGGGGCGGGGAAGGTACAGCCGCGAGGGGGAAGGTTGGGCACCCCCTGCCCCCAAATGCTGGCCCCCAGAGAAGCTGGGTATTTTTGCCCTTTTCCCCCTTTGACCATAAGGGTTTGGGGCACCTTTACCTTTTTCTTTACCTTTACTTTTTTTTTTGTATTTTTGTTGTTGTTGTTTATTTGTGTTTGAAAAATTTAGGTTGTTTTTTTTTTGGGGGGATGTTTTTGTTTTTTTAAAATTGTCTTTACTACTAGGGTATCCCTACCCCCCCCCTCCCCCCTTTAAAGATCGAAGATTGTGTTTTTTTTAATAATGATTGAGGAGATGAGGAGAGGGACCGTTTTTTAAAATTCAATTTGTTAATGATAATAAAATTTTGTAATAATATGATGATATGATGGATGTTTATATTGTGTAATTTTAAATTTTGATAATTTTGTGAAACAATAAAGATAAAGCTATATTTCTAATGAAATGGTGATGGTGGTGTTTATGATGATGGACGATGATGATGTTTATGATGACGACCCCGACGACGATGTATCTGAGAAATAAACAAAAAAGAACTATGATAAAGCATTGATAAAGACGGGATCCCATCAGATCAATATAATCATCCCTTGTATCATAAACCCTTTTTTTTTTCATCAACTTTTTTGTTCATATCTTCTTTGATTTTTTTTTCTCAAATCTCCAAATCCTTACTATCCCCCGCATTTATCATGCCTTTTCTAATTCAACTTGAGCAGCATCGAATGTACGTCATTTCGAGGAAATCATGGGGCTCACCAGGGAGGCCCCTCCCGGGGGTTTTGCTTGTCTGATTGTGGGGTGCTTACCCTTTTGCCCCCATGGGGAATTTTGGGGGGGATTTACAGCACCCCTTTTCATATGCCCCGCATTCGTGGTGAAGTTGGGAAGATTTCAGAGAGTTTTTTTTGTTGCTGTTCTTGTTGTTGTTGTTGTCTGTTGATGGTGATGGTGATGATGAGGGGGTTTGGGTAGTGGGAGTGGTGGTGGGGGGGGTGTGGTGATGTTGATGATGATGGTGGTGGTGGGGTGGTGGTGGTGGTGGTGGGGGATGTTGATGATGATGGTGGTGGTGGTGGTAGTGGGGTGGGATGTTGGATGAGGGGGGTGGTGGTGGTGGTGGGGGTGGGGGTGGGATGTTGATGATGTGATGGGTGATGATGATGGTGGTGGTGGTGGTGTTATTGTGATGTTATGATGGTGGTGGTGGTTTGGTGGTGGTGGTGCAAGCAACAAAAACACCCCTCAGTCAAAAGTGCTAAATTTGCGCATTCCTTACTTTTTCCCGTTAGGTGGGCAGTTCCCGCATAAAAACACCAGCTTGCCCCCAATGGGCTGGGTGGGAAAAGGGATGGGGGGTTTAATTTTCATTTGAGAGGAGCTGAACAGTGGGGGAAACTGAAAACTGGGGTGGTGATGGTGATGGAGGTGGTGGGGGTGGTGTTGAAGGTTGGTGGTGGTTTTTTTTTAAATAATTTTTATATATAAAAGTATATATATAATTAAAAATTTATAATAAAACATTTATCTTTAGATTTTTTTCCTTTTTTGTTTTTTCCTTTTTTTGTTCTTTATCTGTGTTTATTACTTTTATTGGTCCCCCGTTTTCTGTCCGTTGTATAAACTTCTGTCTGTCGGTTTTGTCTCTGTAAAGTGAAATTTTCTAACTAAACGTAATTTAAAAAGGAGAGAGAGAGGGGGGAGAGAGAGGAGAGAGAGAGAAAGAAGAATGAGAAAGAGGGGGAAACAACAGCGGGGGGAAGCAAAGACAAAGACAAAGAGGCCAGAAAAAGAAGAAACAACAACCATTAAAAACCAAAAACAACAAACAAAAAAAAAAGACAAAAAAACAGACAGGAAAAAATTGTTGTTAAGGATAAAAATATTTTGGAAAAATTTTTTTCCCTTTTATGTTGGTTTTGTTTCTTTTCCAAAAATTTTCGAGGTGACAAACCTTGGAATTTGGCTTCCCCCTTTTTAATCCCCTTTTTTTATGCCATCTTTTTTTCCCCCTTTTCTGTATTTCTTTTTTGCTTCCTCTGGTTTTTTGTCCGTCTGTTTTGTCTTCTGTTTTTTTTCGTTTTTTCTCTTCTTTTCCCTTTGTCTTTTGGTTTCTTCTTTTTTTCTCTTTGGCTGTTATTCTGTCTGTTTTCCTTTCCCCTTTTTTTTTGGGGGGGGATTATTTTTTTTGTGGGGTGTTGTTTTTTTTGTTTTGTTTTGGTTATGGTTTTGTGGTTTTTGGTGGTTTTTGGATTTTGTTGGGTGTTTTGGGTTTATTTTTTTGTTTTGAAATTTTTTGTTTTTTTGGGGGTTTTGCATTTTGGGGGTTTATGGTGTTTTTGTTTTTGTGGAGGTTTTCATTTCTTTTTTGGATTTGTTTTGTTGTTTGTTGTGACAAATTGTCGTTTTGCACATGTTGGTGTTTTTATATTTTTTTTTGTGTTGTTGTTGAGTTTACATTTGTTTAAAGGTTTTGGGGTTTTAAATTTGGGGTTTTGTTTTGTGTGTTTTGGGTTGTTGTGTGGGGGAAAAATGTTGCGGCGGGGTGATCCTTTTGGTGTTGGATGTTTTTGTTTGTGGTGAAAGAAAAAAGAAGAAAAGGAACAAGAAGAAGAAGAAGAAGAAAAGAAGGAGGAAAGGAAACACACCCCAAAGAAAAACAAAAAGGAAAAACAACAAAAACGGAAAAACAAACAAAAAAAGGACGAAAAAAACCCCAAAAAAACCTATTTTTATTAAAATTTTTGGTTTTTCCCCCGGTGGGTTTGGGGCCTTGCTTTGGGCCCAATTTTGGGGGCTTTCTGCCCGCGTGGAGTTGGGTGTGGGGGGGCTCCTGCGCCTGTGCCTTTGGCTTCGGGCCGTCTTTCTGTTGTCTGTTGCCCCGTTTTTGTCTTTTTTTGTCTGTTGTCTGTTGTTGTCCCTTGTGTTTGGGTTTTTGTGTTGTTGTTTTGGGGGTTTTTTTTTGGGATTGTTGGTTTTTGTTGGTTTTACTTTTTTTTTTTATTATTTAAATATTTTTTTTCCCACTTTATGTACAAGGGTTTTTTGATGAAATTTGGGTCCTTTTTTTGGGGGGGGGAGCGTGTCGACAGTGGGTAATTTTTTTTTTATTATTTTTTTTTTTGTTTTCGGGTGGACGTAAACCCGGGTGTGTGTTAAATTTTTTAGCCAAAAAAAAGAACCCAGGGAAAAAGAGGGTTGTCCCCCGAAAAAAATTTTTAAAAAAAAAGCCATTTATAGGGAAAAAAAACACTACAGAAAAAAAAAAATAATGGGTCGCTGTTTGGCCCCCCTTTTCTCCAGGGAAGCTTTTAATTTGTAAGGAATTCGGCTGTAATAAAGTGGTTGGTGTTGGCTCTTTGTTTTCCCTAAAAAAGCCGTGTCCAGCCCAATTGGCTAAGATTTAAGACTGTCAAGCATTTTTAATGATGGGACTCCGTAGCCAAGTGGTTAAAAAATTTTTATTAATTTTTTCCCTTGGTTGTGGGAATCCTGGGGTTTTTTATCTGGCAAGTAAAGGGGGGGTTTTTTTCAATCTTTAGGTCGTTCAAGTAGTTGCCGTGCCTTCTTCCCTTCCGTCTAAATCTGTACAAAGATAAAAAAAATGATGTTAAAAATCCTAAAAGTTTCGTTTTGGTGGGTTAAAAGCATGAAAATCCCCAACCAATTATCCCCTTTGGGTTTGGTGTGGCCCCTTGGGAGGGGGGGGGGGGGGGGGAAAAAGGAGCAAAAGCCCATAATTTTTAAAATAATAAAAATATTTAAAAATTAATAATATTAATGGGAGAGATGATGATATATGATGTGTTCTTCACATACTTATAAAATATAATACACACTAGTAAATTTTATATTTTTAATTTACTATTAAAATGGTGTTGTTGTGTGTGGTGTCTACTAAATACTATTTAATTGTTGTTTTATGGGGTATCTTTAAACAAAAAAATCAAAATTCTTTTTAAATATTACACCATGAATAAAAAAATTTAGATTTCCAAATCAAAATTTTTCTCCCCCCAAACCCCCACCAGCAAAGCCCATCAGATACAAAACAAAGCAACACACAACACAAACCACACACAAAACACACAACAAAACACACAACACACACACACCACCACAAAAAACCAAAACCCAACCACAAAAACCAAAAAAAAAAAATCCACAAACATTTTGACCCAACTTTCAGAAACATTTTCCACGTCCTTTCATCGCCCCCCCTTTTCCCTTGCTTTTTTTTCCACCTTTGGTATGTCTCACCCCGTCCGTTTTTGCCCAAAAAACGTCATCCCCCATTTGGGGGGGCAACGTCATCCAGCAGGGGAAGTCGGGAAAGGATGTGGAAGGGGGTGAAACTTGGGGAAAGGGGGGGGAGAAAAAAGGGGAACAACAAACCCTGGAGAGAGAAATTAAGTAAAATTTGTGGGACAACTTAAATCAAAATTCTTGAAATTTCCAAACGGGGGACTGGGGGGACGTTTTAAAAATGCCCCAACTGGTGAAATTTTGAATGCTTGTGGTTTTTTTTGGGGTTTTTTTTGGTTTTTAGTTTTTTTTTTGTTTAAATTTTTTGTTTTTGGGGCTCTGGTTTAATCAACATTAAACATAAATTTAGCGCAGTAAAAGAACCACGGCAACAAGGGGGGTCCCCGGCAAAATTTGTAGAAAAAGCCCCTTATAGGGGGAAAAAAATCATTTCTGAGGAAAAAAAAAAAAAAAAAAGGGGGAGGGGGGCCTTTTGGGGGACCCCTCTCCCGGGGGAGAACACCGAATTTCACGCAGAGAAATCTGGTGAAAAAGTGGGAAAAATACAAAAAAAAAATACCCAAAAAAAAATCCTTTGAAAAAAAAAAAAAAAAAAAAAAAAAAAAAATTCGGAAAAGAAGAGGAAAAGAAGAAGAAAAAGGAAAAAAAAAGAAAAGAAGAAGAAAGAATTGAAGAGGGGAAAAAAAGAGGAAAAAGAAGAAAAAAAGGGGAAAAAGAAACAAACAGAGAGGGGGAACTGTTAAAGGCGTTTCTGGTTTTAATACAGTTCGAAACGGGGATATTGCTGGATCTAAAAATAAACCAACCAATAAACGCCTTTTGGGCATGTCAGGAATCAAACCTCCACTGGGGATAATCTAACCACCAAAAAACAAACAAACATCAACCGTGGATTTAAATTGGAACTTACCAAAATGACATTTTATAAAAACGGGGGTGGTGAAACTTTTCCCCGGAGTCCAGAGAGACAGTTCGAAATATCTTTTTTTTTGCACTGGAGTTGTTGTCCCTGAATTGGAAATGTTCTCTGGGAATTTAAAATTACTCAATAAGTTTGGGTGAGCGAAAGTGCTTGTGCTTTTTGTTCGTTGTGACTTGTTATCAAATTTGTGTGTGTATGCCAGGTTTTTTTTTTTGTTTAGTCATTTATGCAATTTTTTGGATGGGTTATTCATTTTTGCTGTTTTTCAATATGTTTGTTAATGCATAAGTACACACACACATACATACATATATGCACACACACACACGTACACACTACACACAAAAGCACACACCACATACATAATAATACACACACACATACACACATACACACATACACACACACACACATATACACACATTACACACAACACACACACACACACAATACACACACACACACACACTACACACATACACACACACACACACACACACACACACACACACACACATACACACACACACACACACACACACACACACACACACACACACACACACAACACACACACACACATTGGATTTGTATGCTGTGTTTTCTGTTTCTTTTATTTTCTGTCTTCATTTTTTTCTTTCTGTCATCTTCCCCCTGATAGCATGCAGGGAGGAGGAGGGGGAGGAGTTTTTTCTGTGTAAACAGCATCCCCCACCTTCTGTAAATTGTGTGCTGGAAATTTCCTCTTTTCTATCACTCCCTTTGTTTCTGCAGCAGCAGCAGCAGCAGCAGCAGCAGCAGCAGCAGCATACCCCCTCCCCCCTGTTATCACTGGCAACCTTTCACTATATCAGTCGCAGTAGAACCGACCACATTCCATTTCATTGTTTAAAGTAGGATTCTGGTTCAGATGACAAGACTTAGAAAACTGCATACACACGGGGACTGGATGTAAAAAAGCACACAAGTGTTTTATTCCAGTATCCTCGAAAATAAAAGAATATAAAAAAATTTAAATAATGTTGTCATTGTTAATGCTTTTTTTAAAACCAACCCAGAGCACAGAAAGAGGTGACATAATGATATGATTCACATTTGGCTACGCACCAGTATTATGCTTTGCCACTTTTTTTTCTGTTTTTTTCTGTATTGCTCTCACATCCATATCACACACTACTAAAGCATCCTTAGAATATACCCCCAAAATGATTTGTTGGAAAAGACTAGCTCTGAATCATTACTTCATGTGATTTTTAACACAAAACTGGTAATCTTGAATGTTTTCCATTTTTTTCAGCAATCACTGTACCTCTTTGGCAGTATAGCTGGGTGGTCAGAGCACTGCTCTCCCCAACCCAAAGTTAAGCAGTGTGTGGCATGGCTACCAGTTGGATGGGTGGCTGTTTTTGCGCCTTGGCTTTGGTACAGTCCCCCCAGTTCACCCAGCTGTAAATGGGTACCTGCCCTCTTTAGGGTCAGGGAAGGTAAAGCAATGAGGGAGAGGAGATAGGCGCCGCCCTCAATATGCTGGCCCCTAGAGAAGTTGAGGTCTCTGATGCCTTGCTCTCCTTTGACCACACAGGTTATGAGACACATCACCTACCTCTTCAGTCTTTTTGTCACCTGCTCGCATACTTACTACAATTATTGTGCATGTGCAGGGTCAGCATTGTAAGAACACAAGCAATCCTCCTGTGAAGATCATTTCCCCACTTTCTCATGACTCACTTGGTTTTGCTCTATGACCCCAATCCCCCACCCCCCCCAAAAACAAGGGCACAGTGCATTTTGTTCATATTTTTTTTAAAAAATGTGACAATCAGCAGACATTTTTTTTTTCTGATTAGTACTTTATTGAAGATACTACATGATCCTGAAGCTGAAGGTGGAGTGTAGCCTTTGAAAGAAAAATACAGGCCATAGAGCCATTAAAGAAGCAGTGTTACCACTAAAAAAGTAGTGTTACCATCTATTTTCATAGATGTGTCTATAAATAGTCCAAGATGCAACTTTTGCAAGGGGAAACAACCAGCATCCCTCAATCCCAACTGAACTGTTTGAAAATTGTTTAATAGCAGTAATGTTTTGGATTATGCAAATTTCAGTTCAGGGTGTTCACCAATAGAGAAAAACAAATGTGCATTCTCATGTATTCATGACATACTCAGATTCATGTATTGTCCAATACTACTTTTAAATTGTGTTTTTAATGTGTTTTGTATATGTTTGTGTGTGCATATATGCCTCAATATTGTATGTGTGTGTATGCGTGGGTGTGCACTTGTGTGCGCATGTGTGTGTGTGCGCACATGTGTGTGTGTGTGTGTGTGTGTGTATTTGATTGTTCGCTATTCTTTGCTCAGTAGTAATCTTCATAGCAACATATATATATAATATATATGCATATACACATATTATATACATACATATACATACATTATATACAAACATATACATACATATACATATGTACATATGTTATATGCATATATATATGTATATATATTATATTCACATTTAAATATATATCAGTAAATATTGGCATGTATTTAATGTTATCCAGATTTTGCAATAACATCTTATCAAAACAAATTATAGCAGTGTTGGTATTCATACTGATTTTTATGCTTTGAATGTATTGTGTCAACCAGGACAAAAAAAAGTGTGTGTGTGTGTTTTGTGTGTGTGTGTGTGTGTGTGTGTGTGTTTTTGTGTGTGTTTTGTGTGGTGTGGTGTTGATGGTGTGAGTTATTGTGTGTGTGTGTGTATGAGTGGATGGTGTGTGTGTATGTATGATGGTGGTGGTGGTGGTGTGTGTGACTCTGTGTGTGTGTGTTTTGTGTGTGTGGTGTGTGTGGGGGTGTGTGTTGTGTGATGGTGTGTGTGGTTTGTTTTGTGTGTGTGTGTGTTTTGTGTGTGTTTTGTGTGTGTGTGATGGTGGGATGTTTTGTGTGTGTGGGATGCATGTGAGTGTGTGTGGTGTGTGTTAGCAAGTGTTTTGTTTTGTGTGTATCTGTGTGTGTCTCTGCGTGTCTTTTGTGTGTGTGATGGTGTATATGTGATGGTGTGTGTGTGGGGTGTGTGTGTTGTGTGTGTGTGTGGTGTGTGATTTCATTTAGGGGATATTTGACCAGTTTTAACTTTTAAAACGTGTACAATGTTTGAACAATCAAATATTTGGGGGGAAAAAGTTACATTTGAAGATTTTTGCAATTGGTAAGAGGAGAGACAATGACAATGAGGGAGAGAGAAAAGAGGGGAGGAAAAAGAGAGGGAGGGAGAGGAGAGAG